>CAXKWD010000006.1:90615749-90766994 GCA_964059195.1 Ectobius pallidus
TCCACCACGAATGACACGCCCGCCATCCCGGGGTTTGAACCCGGGACCGCTAGCATGCCAGGCCCACGCGCTAAGCATGAGCCACCGTGACGGTAAAATATTACCATATTGGCCAGCTACAAAAAGTTAGCTAAATGACGCTCTTTAGCATTTTTTAAATCAGAGACTGCATTAGCTAAGAATGGAAAAAAGTAGATGTCTTGTAATATTCATTGGCGCTATTAGCAGGTAGCCTACATTGCTGTGAAATTAACACATATTAGACGTATATTGAAGAAATTTTATTTCCTCTCAGAGTGAATGATACTGATATGTGAATCGTATGGCAGATGAAATTATAAATAATAGAATAATACGTTATCAATACTCAAAATCTTTCAAAATATTGCAATTGTATTACTTCTCGAAGGAGTCCGGACCAGGTGGACCATCCCCTCGGGACATCCCTGAATTATTTTGTTGATACAGTTGCACAGTTCATCTAGATAACATAAAGTTAATTTTATACATGATATTGTGTGACTTGAATCTCAAGCTTTTCCACCATGATATGAGCATCAAACCACTCTAGGAACTCATCAACCTCAAAGACATCACAGTTCTTGTCAAGAAACTGTGCTTGTGGAACAAATAATTACACAAAGGCAGTAGAAATCAAAACAGAGGAACAAACCTCAACGTACATGGTACTTGAGCACCAATCAGGCTTAAATCAAATACATCAAAGATCTGAAAAACAGAAGAAGCAATCCTGAGGGCAGATTCAGCATGGGCCTCTGCTGAATCATGCTAAACTTCTCACCACTCAGGAAACCCGAGAAGTATATACATGCAATGGGCTGAGATTCCTTGGAAAATAAACAGCGAGAAGTACAATAGGCCTATATCTAGGGTTGAAAAGATTTAAATTTCTAGTTAAATGGCAAGATGTGGAATGTTAAGTTATAGAATAATAATTCGTTATGTCATATAATATGACAGCTATATAATATATATAATATACTCTATATATAACATAACATAATCTGAGAAGATTATAATACATAATCTGAGAGTATTCGAAAACAGGGTGCTTAGGAAAATATTTGGGCCTAAGAGAAATGAAAATGGGGACTGGAGAAAAATGCATAACGACGAGCTTCATAACCTGTAGGCTACTCGTCACCGGAAATAGTAAGGGTAATTAAACCACTGAGGATGAAATGGGCTGGACATGTTGCGCGCATGGGAGAGGAAAGACATACATGTATCTCAAAAATATTGACTGGGAGTCCCGAAGGGAAAATATCACTTGAAAGAGCTAGATATAGGTGGAGGACAATATTAAGATAGATTTAAGGGAAGTTGGATTTGCGACGGATGGTTGGATGGTTGGATGGAGTTAGCACAAGATAAGGTTGAATGGCGGACTCACGTAAGCGCGGAAATGAAACTCCAGGTTCCATAAAATAGATAATATTCCTTTAGCTTGCTTGGAAATTGTCTATTGTCATTGAGTAAGTAAGTAAGTAAGTAAGTAAGTAAGTAAGTAAGTAGGAATAATGAAGGCTTGGACTTACATCATATAAAGAAACGAAAACTGTAGCCTGTATAAAGATGAAAATATTTAATTTTTCAATCCAACTTTATTTAATAAACATCACTATTCATAAACTTACTGTGTGGGTTAGAATATTCACAATTAATCATTACACACCCTTTTAAAATTAGCAAATTAAATTGCACCAGGAAGTTAAATTAATGGATATCCAAGAATTATATCAGAATGCGTGTTATTCACAGAAGTGCACTACATCTTAGATCTCATTTCATTGACATTCTCCCTAGTTGCCACCACTATGTTCTTGGAGCTACTGTAATAGGTCGCAGATTGCAACTCTGTATTTCTCCATCGAATACGAGGCCTTGAGGACATTCTCCCACTCTGACTTCGTACCTATTTGATGAAAGTAGTACGCACTCATAGTATTTTCTGTCGTCACCAGGATATTCGAATCGGCCTTCTTTTGTGCACTTATAGACGCAGGCACTTTTCTGGACGTCGTAAGAGTGCTCCCTAGGACACTTATACACCCTTGTTTTTTCATCAGGCAAACAAAGTCCATACACACTATCATCCTTAGGATATACTGCAACAGATGGACGAACGCTTCCACACTTAATAACAGCACAGTCGCTGGTATAAACTTTTTTAACACAAGTAGACTTTGCATGACTGTATACTTGATTCGTTTCGCAATTGAATTCATATGGAATGCTTGCAACACATAAGTAGTACTTCAAGCAATTATCAGGATCTGGATAGTAGCCATCTTCACCAGTGCATGTGAAATTACCTGGAGCTTCGCATCCTGGCGTTTGACTAGAAGTGCAGCCTCCATTGTTACAATGTGGAGTGTTATCAGGACATTCCACAAAATAACTTTCACCAGTAGGTAAACAAAATACTGGGTGAGTACAGTTGTAACAGGATAAGCCAACAGACGTACAAACGGAAGAGTACCGATCCACTGCAATAAGCCTAGGTACGGCTCCTGCAAACACCTGTAACAATATTAATTACAATTTTTTTTAATCTCCATAACTTATGTCCATTAACACTTTAAGAGTCGTTTATTTAGCCCTAGTCGAATACGTTATTCAATATGGTATTATTGGATGGGGAAGCAGTAATGAAACTGTTCTTACTCTATTAATTTTATTACAAAAACGCATAATCAAAATATGTTTTAAAAAAAGCGGTGGACTACCCAACTGAACTAATCTATTCCGATATTAATGTATCTAGCATTGACGAAATCTATAGTTACTCCTTATTAAAATTCTACCATAAAAATAAGACAAAATTCCAAGCTGCTCCACATGAACACAGCACTAGAAGAAATAAAACTAGTTCATTAGTAGAACTCAAATGTTTCACTTTTGCTGGTCAGTCACATAGCTCTATTTTCGGTCCTCGTCTTTATAATTCTAAAATTACATTACATCCAGTTTTATCCAATTGTAGTAATGGAGTATTTAAATCTAAAACTAAAAAGCTCATATAACTTAGAATTTCATGCCTTTTAAAATAGGTTTATCTTTTGGTTACCTACTACTATAATAATAATTTATTTTTCATTATTATAATTATTTTTTATATCAATTGAATCATGGCTTTAACTCTCAGCTCTTGTCTTTTCCCGTATTACTATTTCACAATATTTTGTTATTTAGTTTTAAGGTATATTTAGGTTAAGATTATATTTCAATAATGTAAAACATGTAAATATAGGCTAAACATGGAACAGCCCTCGAGCACCAGCTCCTGCTCTTTCGGGGTTTCAGGACCTTATATATTATCTGTGTTTTCATGTAATTTTGATGTAAATAAATATAAAATAGATATTAAGATTAATATTTCCAGGGTTATGATTTTTGGGTGCGATTTCCACATGGAAAAAGGAAGGGAAATGTGCTAAAAATAAGGCAAAATAGGGGACAAAAATGTGCTACTAAGCTCTTAAGTAACAAACTTAACATTCACGAACAGCAGGTTCCTGACTAATTCCAGTGAAATTAAAAATAAAATTGGAATATTTAGTCATTACTTTTCATTGTTGTAGATTTGGTCGAAAACAGTATAACATTGTTTCAATGGCCCCTTCATTATTTCCGTCTTCGAAGTCTTCGAAAGCTTATCACGTAAAGATCTAATTAATACTTTTCGTTCGTTTGTTAGTATATTTATTTATTAATTTCAACTTTGGTTAAATTTGAACTCGGTTTACATTTTTATTACTGTTTTCACGTGTAAAGCCAAATGTATTTGCAAGTATCCTTTGTAATTTTCCGGTTTTCAGGAAATTCCTTTCTATATTAATAATCTTTTTTACAAAATACACTTTACTGGTGACGAAGAAATTATTTTAATATATGCACTGAAGTTAACAGAAAATATAATAATGACATTCACATGAACATACTGTTGAAGTCTCCCTAATGAATGGATACTTAAAATGCTGTACTCGTAAAACGTTCAAAGATCATCAAACCATTAATTTAAATATATATTAAACACCTTCAAAAGATTCTCTCTAAGAAAATAATATAATATTGAAGTCTCTTTATTTTTTAAGGAATTCATAAGTTAAACTTGTAGCAATTAAAGTTATCCGAAATATTTTCCAATAAAACATGAGAACGTAAACAAAAAAATAAGAATACAGCTCTAAATCTGTAGAAAGTAGAAGTTTTACTCTTTACTGCTTAAAAAATTTAAGTAGGCCTATTTTTTATGTAGTCTAGTACAAAAGGAATTTGTGATAGGTAGGCCTACTAAACTCACTAACAAAAATCAGAGCTGTTTTAGTTACGCCAAAAAGGTTTTTTTTTAATTAAATGTTGCTTCAAATTGAAAGTTTTGCACTTACCGCCGTAAGGAATAAAGGAAGCAGAAGTATCGTTTCTTTCCTCATCTTGTAAAGGTATATACATATTGTTCTTCGCCATCAATTTATATGTTCTCTTATCAGATTTTATAGCTGTCCTTGGAAGTAAAGAATGGAATTATTTAGTGAGTACATATAGGCTAAGGCGCGGGAGTGAAAAATATATGGGCGTGCAGAGAAACATGTCCAGTTATAAAATGAAATTTATACAGTATTGTCTGAATGGCTATAACATCTAACAGTCATATGAATTCACATGTTCAAAACAATGTTGCAAATTTTATTACAAGTTCTCAAGTTCAAATCCCCGCTGAGAGCTGAGCAGGGTATCGTTTGAGGGATTGCGAGTTAACAGCACTACGGGCATTGATGACGTCAGAGAGACTGGGAGTGGGCTTCCTGTTTTTATTTATTTTTTAAGCTGTGTGCCAAACTGCTGGTAAGATATTATGCCGAAATTTCGAAAATGCGGCATTTGCAACTGCAGTCATTTGTAGAAGAGTTTGGATTGGAGCTCTTCAATCAAGATGGTGAAAACCTTCAATCAAGAAACATTTAATTCTGGTCCCACCTTTCTTTGGGGTACGCCGTAGCCTAGTGGTTGAGGCACTGCGCTACAAACCGGAAGGTCGCGGGTTCGATTCCCGATGAGTCGTTGAGATTTTTCAATTGGCCTAATCCTTCTGGTAGCACTATGGCCCTGGGGTCGACTCAGCCCCTAACAGAAATGAGTACTAGGAGCAATCCTGGGGGTAAAGGCGGCCGGTGCGTAAGGCTGACAACCTTACCACCTTCATGTGCCGAATGTCCAAAATCTGGGAGCCTCAACCTCCTGGAACCCTCTGGGCCTGTATAGGGATCACTTTACCTTTACCTTACCCGCCTTTCTTTTGTTTTCGCTGTTCAAAAATCGGTTTCGCAGAGCACGTGCTCCGTACGTCTACAGGTAAATGTGCGGTAAACTTCAGCCTTTAGGTTCCCCAAAATGCTCTGTCCAATTATTATCAGCCTACATGTTATGAGCAGGGAACAATGCAGTTGTATTCTTTAGTAGAAAAAGGATGGTACGGAAAGAAGTCTTTTAAACGTGCGATCCACTATACAGTGCATATATGGGCAACGCCCGGCCCGCGGGCCGGATGTGGCCCGTCCCGACTTTAGATCCGGCCCGCGGAACATTTTAAAATCACGCTCGAAAAAGTAAATATTTTCGGTTTTCGCTAACTAGAGAGTGAGAGGGGGGAAACAAAAGCCTGAACTAAGAGGGTGTTCCTTCCGGTCAGCGCTATAAAAATGCTGCAATAGACCTAAATCAAAGTATCGAACCAGACTTACAGATGAAAATTGGAAAACACTCTGCGCTTGTGTATTAGTGGGATTGATGCCAACATTGATTATCTTGTTTCTCAAGTTCTAGCTCAAGCTTCTCATTAATTTCTGCTGATTGTATGTAAATGCCTAATCAATTCGATATTGTTCTCATTCATGTTTCTTTAACATTATACTTTATAAATATTAAAAAAAACCGTATCATGAAATTTTTTTCACAACTACCTATTATCTACGGCCCGCGACTTCATAAATATCGTAAAGTTTAGCCCGCATCTTTCCAAAGGTTGCCCATACCTGATATAGTGTGTAAAAAAAAATCCGTATACAAACTTGGAGAATTTGTAGAGGAGATAAAATGAAATTCTTTTTTTTATGTGACAAAGATCCGAAAGGTTCTCCGTTTCCCCACTATGGGTCCTTAAAGGGTTTAATGCACAGCTGGCATCTGCGTACAAATGATTGCCTCACACGTTCGAAACAACCAGGTGTCTCACGAATAATTGCTGCAGCTTCAGCCACAGGGGCAACCAGCTCTTCTGGATATCTATTGGTGTTTCGTACACCAAACGCTTCATCTCCCCCCACAAAAAGAAATCCATATGACTGAGATCAGGAGAACGTGGTGGCCACTATACTGGTCCACCCCTTCGATCGGAGAACCTGTCAGATATTTGTCACATAAAAAAAAGAGTTTCATTTCATCCCCTCTACAAACCCTTCAAGTTTGTATACGATTTTTTTTTTTTTTTTTACAATCTGTATTAACGGACATACACATGAAAGCTATAAATCCCAAAAATAATTTTCTTGCTCTCGGCAAGTGACAATTTCTTAGTAGTTCATCTTAAAGGTAATAGAATAAGGTAATCGTTAAGATCTTAGGAAAGAATTACATCACTACTTCAAGATAAGTTAATTCATTTTTACTATGTTATTTGCGGAAATATGAGAAGTTCAATAGAATCTGGTTTAAACTCGCTTCACTGCTCACCATATAGATGTTTGTGAGGGATTGTTTGGAATGTTTACTAACTCTACTTCCAATATTGCTCAACCGTTTAACCTCGCACTTAGTTGTGACATACTGTGTGATGTAAGCGAGCAAAAATACCCATGTTATTTGCATTGAACGTAATAATGAAGACAATTGAATACCTCTATCGAAAAGGATCTATCAGCAAGTCACAGGAGTTTGATCAGTTTAATTAATTAATACTTTTGACCTCGTAGACTACGAGTTATATAACTCAGATTGCTGTTCCTATATTTTCTCTTTCTTTTTATTAGTTTTACCTCTCCCGTTGTAGGAACGTATACGCGGCCCACGCTGCTCGGACCTTACAGGACCGCGACCTGTCGGAAGAGGGATTACCTTTGGATCACGTAAGCCCTACACACTTTTTTTTTACCAGACAAGGGCATGGTGGGTCGTGATCAGCTTAATGCCTGGGCCACCTCCGAAATAAAATGAACAGGACGAGATACACCATTCGCTCACACAGTCATTCTGAACAAGATGCGGATGAGATGAAGATGATAGTGACGGCCAGATGATATCCAAAGATCACAAGGGCCTAAAGTTACCCGACAATCGTCTCACAGCCAAGGGAAATCCCAAAAAACCTAGGTAACTTATCCCGACTAGGAATCGAACCCGGACCCGCTGCGTAAAAGGAACGAACGCATCCCCTGCGCCCCAGCGGTGGACAGTTCTTCCTTTACAATACCTTATATTCTGTCGGTTGAATTATTTAATAGTCTGTTAAAAGGAAGGCAAGAGCGTCAAAATAACTTCAGTATTATTAATAAGCAATAGTAGCCGCGGAGAAGGCACAGGAGGATTCAACGGGAGAGATACAGAACTATGAAGTAAAAGAAGGCTCGCAGGACCCACGGATCAGCAGGAAGCAATATGACAGAAACGGTAGGGAGGCTGCGTATAAAAATGAATTCCGTGTGAAGATAAAAATGGTTAATGTGATAGGCAATACCTAACCTATAAACTGCTTATATATAAGTGCATATTAATATGCTACATATGTAATTGTTAGTGAAGTACGTCAAAATTCACCAACAGTAAAAGAGTTAGAAATATAAAGAGGGGAGTATGGTGAGTATGTGTGTCCATTGTTCATTAATTAACTCTTTCGAATAAGTGGATAAGAAGAATAGAACGTGAAAAGCAGAGGAGCCAAAATAAATTTGTTACGAAAGGGTAATCAGTTCTAAAAGAGACAAAAAGGACTGTAATGTATATTATGTGATTTGAGATACATGGACTGGGATAGTGAACAGGATCAGAACCAGGAGATATTTTCTGAAAAAATTCAATGTATGGTTCTCAGCAACCAATAAATAAATTCATTCATTGAAATATAATTATAGCATACAGTACATAAGCCATACTACTAAGTAGATATGGCAGGGGAAATGAAACCTGGGTTCATATCTTGGCGGGATGTGTAGTGACAGAGCGCTGGAGAGTTATGATGCTACCCGACAAATTTTTAAACTCGCAAAGAAGTAGGGAGGCATGTCTAAATCTATTACTGGATGAGCACAATTGGCACGGGTTATGTAAATTTCTACAGAAAGTGAGATGTATGAGAGAAAGCCTAGATTTAGAGAATTAAGGAAGCTAAGTATTATTTTTTTTATTATTATTATCTTTTTGTTTTTTGTCTTAATAATGTCTATGTGTCTATGAAATTTTTACTTGTTTGGGGGTGGGGGGTTACGTCTGGGGTTGTGTAAATAATAGAATATAGTTTTTTTCTTCAATTGGGTTTTGTATGGGGTAATAATTTAAGTGTATGCAGTGAGCACGTATGGTCGACACCGACCCGTGCGCCGGTTAATGTAAATAATGTGATTTATATGTGAGAAATTTTTTTGTGAAAATAAATACACACACTACTACTGCAAGTAGATATGCATCACATGTAAGTGGCAAAAACTAAAGCTTTGAATCATTTTTTTTAGACGAATGAGGAATGAAATGCTAATAACAACATATATTCCGACACTAAGGCATGAACTTACGGAAATAAAGAAAGGCATATACAGTGGAGTATAGGTTAGGTGTTCTAAGAATGATAAAACTTAAAATGCAAATACATTTATACATTTATTTTCATTTTATTGACCAGCATCGTTGTAATAAAACTGACAATTATTGTGAGTCATTTTAACAATTCTAATCACAAATTCCATAAATCACTGAAAATGTTGTCGTATAAGAATAAGAAATAATAAGAATAAGCCCATAAAATCCCTTGAGGGCAAGGGCCTCCTACTTACGTAGGGGTGGCTCTGTTATTTCTCACATGGGGAACCATTCTATGTGAGTAAGAGATTGTCGTATAGCCATGTACAATTTTTCAACTCCATTTAGGATAACTAATTAAACTGCGCCAGAAAGTTAAAAAACTAAATAAATCTAGGAACGATGGAAGAAAAATTTGTTGTAATCATATTTAACTTTTCCTTCAAAGTATTATTGGAGGTGATGGTGGAAGATGACAATATCCCTTTTCTTCAATGAATTCAAGATTTGTAGGACATTTTTCTATCCTCAATTCATATCTATTTGTTGAAATTAATATACACTCATAGTATTTTGTTTTATCGTCGGGATATTTGAACCGTCCTTCCTTTGTACACTTCCAGATGCAGGAATATTTCTGGGTATCGTAAAAGTGTCCTTCAGGACATTTAAACACCTTCGTTTTCGCATTTGGCAAACAAAGTCCATATACGCTGTTATCTTTAGGGTACACTACAACGGATGGGCGAACGCTTCCGCACTTAATGACTGCACAGTCAGAAGTATATTTCTTTTTGACACAAGTAGACTTTTCATGGTTGTACACTTGATTCGTGTTGCAGGTGAACAAGTAAGCCGATCCTCCCACACATAAGTAATACTTCGAGCAATCATCAGGGTCTGGGTAGTAGCCATCTTCACCAGTGCACGCGAAACCATCTGGTGTTTCGCATTCTGGCGTTAGGTTAGAACTGCAGCCTCCATTGTTACAATGTGGAGTAGAATCAGGACATTCCACCAAATAACTGTCACCAGTCGGTAAACAAAATAATGGGTGAGTACAGTTGTAACATGATAAGCCAACAGGTCCACAATTGGTTCGACTGTCTGCTGGGTTCCTTGCCCTCGCTATTAATCTGGGCACGGCTCCCCCAGAGACCTGAAACAATAATATTACATTATTCTTTCACTTTTCACATTCTTGTCATGTTGGAAAACATTGTTATACATAGTATTACAGAAAACTGATCTTAATGGCTATTTATGTATCAAGTACGAAAAGTTACGCTTTAGCAGACGAATCTAGTAAATACTGGATGAGTCCGATCAAGTTTTTGCGTACGTGGTGCATACAATATTTATTAGTAAAAACTTTCTAAATTGTATAAAATGGAATAAAAATGCTGTATAATTAATTATAATGAAAATGTTTAGTCTGCCATTTGTTAAAGTCATATTCTCACAACCGCCTGAATCGCTGAACAACAATGAACCGTGCCAATACGTAATGCAGTATGCCGTAGATGCATAATAGCCGGTTGTTTGGACTAGTTAGGAGGTAAACATACTAACAGTCCCACTCCTAGAAGGTGAGCGGGGGGGGGGGGAGCAGGGATTTTTCGCTTATATCTTGGAAACGGATGACATAGCCATAAATGTTACTTGAAAATACATCATAAAATACATATATACATATTAATTCCTTTATGTACAACTTATATATAGTACATACTATGTATACATATAAATGCAAAATTCCGGAAATTACACATAAAGTTAAAATTGCTCTAACTTTTGAACGGTTAAAGATAAAAAATAAAATATCATATATTCTTGAAGGAAATTTAATTTTCTACAACTTCTTCCCTTATGACTTTTTCGTAGGACGAAGAGCCGAAGAGTTAGCTAATGAAACAAAGCAAAAAACGCGAGGCTTTTTTTTTTCAAAATTAGCTAATTTGGAGCGTGGATATCTCTGAAACTAGGCGAGAAAGCTAAAAAATGAATGGAATCAAACATGTGGAACATTTTTTCAGCTTTAATTTTGTATAGAAGGGTCTTTTCGCTAGGACCCATAGTTTCCGAGATATAAGCGAAAACCCGAAAAAAGGGACCTTCTAAGGGCCCCCCGTTCACCTGCTAAGAGTAGGGAATTTTAGTATGTTTAGCCTACCTCCTAACTAGTCCCAACAAAGTTTCAAAGTAAAAGATTGTATTCCTTCTATTTGTCTTTACGCCCCCTTTTGAGCATTCATTGACTGGACTAATAATATATGAGTCGCTTGTTTGTAAACACAATGCATACGAACTATTATAGTATTTATAAAAAAACTTGTGCAAATATGAGTGATAATCCCGAAGACATTTCAATCCAAGCCAGAAACATTGAATTAGAGCTGCTGCCAGTAAAATCTCGGAGGAATATATTAAATTGCAATTAAATGCTTATACATCCATGATGAACCAAGATGTGAAAAGTTGTTGGCTTATATTTGTTGTTATATGATGAAGTAGGCTACCGTGTTTAGCGAAAACCCCTGGTAATATTTCTGATTATCATAAAGAATCGTGTTGGCTTAAGTTATTTTTGTTTTATGACCAAATAGACCATGGGCTGCCAATATGAAACCCTCCCCCCCCCCCCCCCCCCGTGGGAATTTCCGACACATATATTTTTTTGTTGGTATTATCATCAAGTTTAAGATTTTAGTTGTTTGCCCCTTATCAATTACAGCATTTAGCCGGAAACCCCGGAAAACCCCGGAAATTCGCAGAAAATGAATTTGTTTTAATTTTATCATTGTTCTTTGCTCCTAATATTCCCAGGGAATTTCTGACTCACACATTTTTGTTGGTATTGGCATCTAGTTTAATGCTCCAGTTGTTTGCCCCTTACAAATTACAACATATCCCCGGGAAGCCCGGAAAACCACGTATATACGGAGAAAATTACTATGTTTTATTTTTTAAATCTTTGTTCTTTGCACCTAATATTCAAAGGGAATTTCTGACTTACATGTTTTTTTGTTGGCATTACCATGTAGATTAAGGTTTCAGTTGTTTGCCCCTTATCAATTACAGTATATCCCCGGAAAACACCGAAAACCACGGAAATCCGGAGAAAGGGACTTCGTTTTATTTTTTAAAAATCTTAGTTCTTTGCTCCTAGTATTCAAAGGGAATTGGTGAACCATATGTTTTTGTGTTGGTATTCCCATATAGATTAAGGTTCCAGTTGTTTGCCCCTTACCAATTACAGCATATCCCCGGAAACCCCGGAAAACCACGTATATACGGAGAAAATTACTATGTATTATTTTTTAAATCTTTGTTCTTTGCTCCTAATATTCAAAGGGAGTTTCTGATTCGTATGTTTTTTTTTGTTGGTATTGCCATCTAGATTAAGGTTTCAGTTGTTTGCCCCCTTATGAATTACAGCATATCTCCAGAAAACTCCAAAAACCACGGAAATCCGGAGGAATTGACTTTTTAAAAATTTCTTTAAAATCTTTGTTCTTTGCTCCTAATATTCCCAAGGAATTTCTGACTCATATGTTTTTTTGTTGGTATTGCCATCTAGTTTAAGGTTTAAGTTGTTTTCCCCTTATCAATTACAGCATATCCACGTAAACCCTGAAAACCACGAAAATCCGCAGAAAATGAGATTGTTTTAATTTTTTTAAAATATTTGCTCGTCGATACTAATATTCCCAGGGAATTTCTGAATCACATAATTTTTGTTGCTATTGCCATATAGTTTAAGGTTTCAGTTGTTTTCCCCTTACCAATTACAGCATGACAAAGAATACTGGAAAAAATCCTGATGCTGAAGGAATGAAGGCGATTGGAAACCTGACAGAACACACTTCATATTCTAATTTGACATCTGTGAATGATAATTAATTTAACTTACCAAACCTTCCACAGTCACTACCAAACTTTCTTGACTGAAGTTAGAGAAGGGACATTCGGTAAAACAGCACAATTTTGGAATGGTAATATGGACAAAGTGTCATTGATTTTGAGATTTCAGCGAGCAACTAAAGAAAACAACTTTGACTTACACTTGGCATGTTTAGAAGATATGATTCCCCTTTTCTTTGCATGTGACCATCACAATTATGGCAAATATCTCGTAGTCCATATACTCACCCTTTTGAACCTGCAAGGGACACACTTGAAGCAGAAGAATTACTTCGCAATAACGGTTTCAGTGACCGTAGATCACAAGTTCCGAGTTCTAGAAATTCTATGGATTTCCGTGGTTTTCCGGGGATATGTTGTAATTGATAATGGGCAAACAGCTGAAACCTTAATCTAGATTACAATGCCAACAACAACAAAAAAAATATGTAAGTCAGAAGTTCCCTGGGAATATTAGGATCAAAGAACAAAGGTTTTTAAAAAATTAAAACGAACTCATTTTCTTCGGATTTTTTAGGTTTCCGGAGTTTTCCGGGGATATGCTGTGATTAATTAGGGGCAAACAACTGAAACCTTAATCTACATGGCAATACCAACACAAAACCATATGAGTCACCAATTCCCTTTGAATACTTGGAGCAAAGAACTAAGATTTAAAAAATTAAAACAAAGTCATTTTCTCCGGGCTTCCGTGGTTTTCGGAGTTTTCTGGGGATTTGCTGTAATTGATAAGGGGCAAACAACTGAAAACTTAATCTACATGGCAATACCAACACAAAAGCATATTAGTCACTAATTCCCTTTGAATACTAGACGTAAAAAACTAAGATTTAAAAAATTAAAATAAAGTCATTTTCTCCGGGCTTCCATGGTTTTCGGAGTTTTCTGGGGATTTGCTGTAATTGATAAGGGGCAAACAACTGAAACCTTAATCTGGATGGCAATACCAACAAAAGAACATATGATTCAGAAATTCCCTTTGAATATTAGAAGCAAAGAACAAAGATTTAAAAAATAAAACATTGTCATTTTCTCCGTATAAAAGTGGTTTTTCGGGTTTTCCGGGGATATGTTGTAATTTGTAAGGGGCAATCAACTGAAAACTTAAACTAGATGACAATACCAACAAAAAATATGTGAGTCAGAAATTCCCTGGGCATATTAGGAGCAAAGAACAAAGAAAAATTAAATCAAACTCATTTTCTCCAGATTTCCGTAGTTTTCCGGGGTTTCCGGGTAAATGCTGTAATTGATAAGGGGCAAACAACTGAAGACTTAATCTAGATGGTAATACCAACAAAAAATATGTGAACCAGAAATTCCCTGGGCATATTAGGAGCAAAGAACAAAGAAAAATTAAAACAAACTCATTTTCTCCGGATTTCCGGGGTTTCCGGGTAAATGCTGTAATTGATAAGGGGCAAACAACTGAAAACTGAAACTAGATGGGAATACCAACAAAAAAATATATGTGTCGGAAATTCCCACGGGGGGGGGGATGGGGGGTATACAGTAGCCTACGCTCTAAAATATATGCTTAAATCAATATTAAAGTTGGTGTGACCGGTCAGTACCATCTGGATTTTGTTTGTAGAATGCTTTGACTTGAGCGTCCTAGGCCGATAAAACTGCATTTTGAGAGTGCTTAAGAGAGTGTTTACTACAAATTATTTTGGGGTTTTCAAAACTTTTAGGACCTCTGAAGAAAACAAAATTAAAAAGTGATCTGTGCGTTTGTGTAACATGTGAAGTCGCATGAAATGCATATTTAAGTTCTGATTCTTTGTATCAGGCCCGTAGCCAAAGGGGTTTAGAGTGGGCTTTTCCCACCCTCAAATTTTATTTTCGGTAACGCTTATAATAAAGGCATCTTTTTCAATTCATTCGCCCATTAGCATTTCAAGTGCAGAAGATACAAAAGTTGCAAAGAACTTCTTACATGAGAAAAGCATTGTAAAAATGTCTTTACTTCGAAGATTTATAAGTGACGAGAATAGGAACGCCTTTGAGGACTACTATAATATGGGCAATTAGATGGTTTAAATTATGGTTTGAAACTTTATAATGATTGTACTGTTTAGAATACTGAATTCATAAAGCACAGTATCAACCAACGTAAGATAAAAAATTTAAAACTGTTTAATATTAATAATCAAATTTTATAATTACTTGCCTTTCATTTGTTTTATTTTAAATATTTCTAAATAAAAACATATTTGTAAAATGGATTTCTGTTTTTGTAATTTTGAATTTCCTACTTTAAATTTCTATTGTAAAAATTGTTTAACCTGTTTTAAATGTATGTACGTAATTTGTGTGTGTGTGTATGTATATATATATATATATATATATATATATATATATATATATATGTAAATTTCTCTGTTCTCTCTTATTTAATAGATATGATAATTGCAGCCCCTAAACACGAGCTTTGCTCATCCGGGGGGCTTTCAAAGAAAGTACATTTGTAAGGTTTTGTAATATACGATAATTCTGTCTATTTCTTTGTTTGGTAGTTTAATTTGATTTTAATAGATTTGAAATTTTGAAGAAAAAAAGACACTCTAGAGTTTGGTAATTGTAATAAATATCATTTGAACCTAATTTATAATTATAATAAATGTTTCAAACATTACTAAAAATGTAAATATTAGTCCTATGAACCCTCAGTGCATTAGTGTAATTGTAGGTATGGCAAGATAAACATAAATCACAATTTTTATGTTGAAATATTTTTAATGAAGTTAACATAGAAAATATACTTACCGCTGTGAGGAACAAAGGGAACAGAAGTGCCGTTTCGATTTTCATCTTGTAAAGGAATCTCGATATTTTTCTTTGCAACAATTTATAACTTCCCTTATCTGATTGTGAAGCTATCACACAGTAAACAGCTTAAGTTTCGTGGAAGTAAATAAGGGAATAAGTAAACGTACAGTGATGAACAAGAAAATAAATTCCTGATGAAAAAGCATGTTCGTTTATTTTAAAAATGTGAAATAATGTAAATTATTGTAATATTTATCATAGGTAATGTAACGAGAGGTCCGGATATCATCGATAAATTCTTGAGAGAATCCGGACAAGTTAACATTTACTGCGACTCTTTAGCGAATTATAATGAATAATATTAAAACCACAAAAACTGATAAAACAAGTGGTATTTGTGTCGTAAGCGAGATAGCCTATGGCGGGACAATCGATATGTTATAGCATAGGCAATCGTTTTGCTATCATCGATAGTCGCGCTTGGTGCTACTTTTCATCAGCTGTTTTTTTCTTTAGATTAATCTCTTTGGTATAACTAATAATATAGATTAATACTGTATTTGTTATTATACGATATTTAAATACTTCACAATACATATCCTTAATATCCTCCTTAGTTCATATGCAGCTGAAAATCTTTACCATTTTGCTCTTCCTACTCTTTATAGTGGTCAGAATAATTGAAAAGAGTCAGATTACGATACTAATTTCGCAATGAAAAATAAGTGAGAAAAATGATTTCAAGGTCATATGGCCATATTCCAATGTGTAATGCAATGTTCTCGTAATTTATTACGGGCTAGTTGTGTGTAATATTTACTTACTTTGTACGCCGTACTATAATCTCTATGTAGTATTATCTTGCATTGTATGCTTTTCTAATATCTTTAGGTTTTAAACCAAGTAAATAAGCTACACTACATCGCACATTTGTTTTTCTCTTTGATCATATTCTGTTTTAGTGATTCTGTTACAGTTACAAATATCGATATTTTATTCGTTTCATGCTGAATATCATTTCTCTTATTAGACTCAACTTGATAATGAAACGTAAAGAAATACTCTTTAAGGCCTCCTCTGTTAATTATGAGCAATTAATGATAATAATAAACAAACATCCTTAACCTCGAAACGACTGATAAGTGATGAAGGTCAAGTTAAAGTTAGTGGTAGAAAGTTTATAGATGCAGAGAAGTCGATTATAACAGTTCACTTATATCTAGTCCTCTATCAGTTTGTATTTAGGGTTACCTGCCAGCTTTTCGTCACTATAATAATTTTAAAAATCCTCAAAATAATTAACTAGTAAAAAAACACTATCTTTAACAAACGTGCCAAATGATACCTCCAAGAACTGCACAAAGGCTCTAACCGTTAAAGTAATTTCTTATTTGCAGTGATTCCAGGCTTCACGAGGGAATGAAAGGGCAGATCTGCTCAAAAAGCTAAGCTCTCCTCTTACCTGGATGCAGTAAGGAGCTACGAAAAAACTCCGAGCGGTTTCCTGAAAATAACTTTGACAACTATGATTGCGCACTGGGATTCCCATGCCAAGGAAGCAATAACGGGTCTCTAGGGGATTTATTCTTCAAAGCACTGACTTCCAGACTGAAGTGTAAATATTTTATTTCCAACTATATGTTCACTCAATTTCATAAATTAAAAGGATTCCTTTTGCAAATGCGAAGAGAGTGACGAACGAACCCACTGGCTATTCTCATATTGAATCATGTGCTGGGCTAATAGAAAACCTCTCGACTACATCACTTTCCAAACAGTAGCAGTTATTAAATTCTAGCAAATAGTATTATTTTAATTGGTGTTTATTCGTAATTAAGGTATCCAGCAGTTCACCGCTGTGTCGTAGGGGACGCGTTCGCTCTCCTCACGCACCTGGGCCGGGTCCGATTCCCGGTAGGAACAATTTTCTTATGTGGGGTTTGCTCTGGTATTTCTATCATCTTTAAGGCAAATTTCAGAAAACAATAGGCTCCTGTGTCCCTTGGACATCATCTGGCCGTCAATATCACCTTATCGTATCCACTTTGTTCAGCAAATGAAATTAAGTGTATGAGCGAATGGTATCGTTCACTTGTTTGTGAGCGGCCCTGGCATCAGGCTGATCACTCGTCCGGGGAAGCGATTTGTGTCCTTGCCTGGTCAAAAAAAAGCATGTATGTGATCCAATGCCTAATCCCTCTCCCGATGATCTTGGCCCAGGCAGCGTGGGCCGCATAAAGTCCCTACAAGTGAGAGAGGTAAAGCTGTGAGAAAGAAAAAGTGTCCAGTAGGTATTAGCAATTCGCGATTATTTGTAATTAGTGTACACAAGTATACAGGGGCGCCGACTTATAAAAAATATTGGGGGGGCCAATACCGGGGTCCTGCCCCGGGAAATTTTCTAAATTTTAGATGAAAATTAGTGAGTTTTATAGTTTTTTTTAAGTATTTTAGAGTCATATGATCAACATTAGAACCCCGAAAACTCGACTCTCTATAACTCCACACTCCGGGAAACTCGACAAGCCTGAAACACTTTTTGGCTTTGAAAAAAGAAACAAAACATAAACACGCACGGTATTTTCGTAAAAAGCTAATTTAATTTACAGTAATAATTATGCTTATAGACTATTACAGAGCAGTGAATATATAGCTCTGAAAAGACTGAAATTATATTTAAATAAATCCTAAACTATCATTAAAAGAATAAAACATAAAATATTGCTGTCGCACAGTAATAGCACTTTGATTAATAAGTGAAATAGCTAATTTAAGCTTACTTTGAATAAGGCTGAGGGTTCATTAAATAAAAACAATATCTCAAAGTTAATGCTTTAATACAGTTAATAAAGTTAATACAGTATGCCTAATACTTTCAGTCAAAAAGTATGTAAATAACGGGCTTTAATTGGGTCTTACACCCTAAAAATATTTAAGTATTTGAAAATAACTAATACAGTACTATAGTAATATAGAAATACAGTACTAAACTAGTACTAATATTTCAAAACTGAAAATTTAACATTCTGTATGTATTTAATTCTCTATTTTATAAAGATTTTTAATATTGCTCTAAATACCATTATTAGGGCTAGAGTGTCTTTAGAAAGGTGCAAATGTCGACCGTCTGACTGGATTACTGAATATGAAGTCGTTGATGACTGGTCGGATATCCAATTCATCCAAAACATCTCGGTGGGCTTGAAGAACAGCCAAGTTGTTCAATCGCTTCTGTCCCATTGTTGATCGGAGATATGACTTCAGACGTCTAAGGGCGCTAAATGACCGTTCTGCTGTTGCTGTCGTGATTGGAACTACTTGGAGAAGCTTAATGCACTTCACTACTTCACATAACATTTCTCCAACTGCAGGCTCTTGTGTAATGTACTTTCTCACATCACGCATGTTTTTTAAGACCAGTTGTTTTTTATTAACGATATCGGATAACATATTCAAGTGTAAGCGCAGTCTCTCAATGTCTAGGTCACTTTTGAAAAACTCAGTTGATTTTTCAAAATTTGTTTCACCTCTGTTTACTAAAAGCAAGCACTCTTGTTCAACTGCAATGACCTGTGTGAGTCCAGTTGATGCAAACCGCTCAGTAATGCAAGATTGCACCGTTTCACAAACTTCAATGTAAATAGCTTTGTAGTATTCCTTTGGGGTTTTGAAAGTGTGCGGTGAGCTGGCTTCGTTGTTTTCATACTTCTTTGGTATACGTCGATTCCGAGGAAGCGAAGGATCATCAACTTGTGAAGGTTTTTCTTTTAAACACAATTCCCAAAAGTGTTCAAAACTATCACGCCTTCCATTCAATATACAAATCAAGCCCTCATATATTTTTTTCCAGATCAGCAACACTTAGATGAGGGCATTGAATTTTTTCATTGACATCCTCTACTGGGTTCATTGCATGGCAATAAAGACGTAAAAAGAAATAAGTTTTGAATTGTAACATTGACTCAAGGTAGCCTGCACATTTGTAACCTGCCTCTGTTTTGTCCTCTGCAGAAAATGTTTCAAAAAACTCTAGAAGTTCTTCAAAGTTTTTCAATATTCTCAAGATACTAGAACAGGGGAAGTCAACTACGTCTTGTGATGACGTTTGTGGAGCAAGAGCATGCGGTTCCCTTGTGTGTGACGTCAGCAAGAGCGCACGGTAGTAGGGGTGTTTAGAGTACGCTAGAGCTAGGTACTAGAGGACCTATTCACTTTAGCTCTGTGGGTAGAACAACTTCTGGTTGGAAATACGGAGCATTTTTCAAAGTTATTGCAAGTACGCGATCCTGATAGTGTTCTCTCTGCAGAACATGTGTTAGTTCTGCAAAACATTCTTCTTCAGTTCGAATCGAGGTTTCAGGATGTGGAAAACCTTTCTCCAATGTTTAAACTTTTTGCTACCCCATATTCAGTTAATGTCAAAGACGTTCCTTGCCGGTATCAGTTGGAACTGCTAAACTTACAATGCGACGATCTGTTAAAGGACAAATAGGCCTACGAACGTAAAGTGGTCTTGGGTAACTTTTACAGAAATTTCTCTGAAACCAGATTCCCGAGACTTGCCGCACGAATATTATGTAATTTTGGATCGACATATGTGGCCGAACAATTTTTTTCACTAATGAAACGTGCAAAGCTCAAATCAAGAAGTACATTGTTAAATCACAACCTAAATGTAGTCTTCGATTAAATATTGCTCAAACATTACGTCCCAACATTGATAAACTTGTTAAAGAAAAAGAGACAGGAAAGTCAGAAAATTGTTACTGTAATCTTGTATCATCTAAGGTGCAGACGAGCTTGTATGGTAATTAATTCAGTTCATTTTTTTTTATCATTTTTACTGTAGTGAATTATGTTAATTCAAATGATAGTAGCCTATTGTCTATTTTTGTCAAAGAACATAGATTTTGGGGAAAGGGAATTGTTCTCACAGAATAGAAAAATAGAATTATTTATAATATGTTAAACTGCTGCGCTGTAATTAACCGATAAACTATCAAAACAATCGATTGATGTTTCATTAACTCGGAAACACGTATTACGTAAGTTCTAACCCCCTAAATTCCCGCTGCCCGCAATACTAATGCCCCTCTCTTCCTCCCTGTTCACTGATGCCTACATTTCACATGCTCCTCGCAGAGATATAACGCGAGCAGTGAGAGCAGAAAGCAGTGACGTCACAGAGCAAGCTTCTGTCTTCCCCTGTACTAGAAGCTCGCATAGTCCATCGAGTCGGGCAAAGGGGTCGTAGACCAGCTTGGTCGTTGGTGCTCTCACAGCGTATGCTCCTGAAAAGTCCCATCCTTTTGTTGGATTCCCTTACGGTGTTTATTAAGTCCTTGGCTAAGGCCATAATATCCCTCATAGACGTAAGATGGCGGAGACTGTCTACAACTGCCAAGTTTAAACTGTGAGCAGTGCAGTGCACATAACGTGCTTTTGGTTGTATATCCAAAACTAACTTTTTTAGTCCTTTGAACTTACCTCTCATACTCGAGGCACCATCATAGCACTGTCCTCTTAAGTTATCCATTGACAAATCAAGACGAGCAAATACGTCTTTTAAAATACTAAACAGAGTTTGTGATTCAGTGTTGGGGGTCTCGTATAAGCCAATAAAGTCTTCGTTGATAATTAAGGAATCATTGACAGTACGAATACAAAATGACACTTGTTCGTGAATCGAAGAATCACTTGTTTCGTCAACCATAATAGAAAAATGTTCAGTCTTCTTGATTGAAGCCAATACTTTTCTCAACACAGACTTTCCTAGTAGATCAATGATCTCGTTTTGAATATCGTGGGACGTCCACTTATACCCCGAACGCCCTAACCAATCTTTTAACTCAGGTACGTCATTCTTTCGGAGTTCCAACAATTGAAAAAAATTTGAGTTTACATCTTCGTGCCCTCTCATTGCTAGGCCTTGTCGGCATAGAAATTGCACGGTAGTAAAAATTGTCTCAAGAGCTAAACGGCCTTTCTTCATATCACTATCTAACTGTTCATTCAATTGGGAGGCCACACTTCGGTTAGTGATGGCATTTAGTTTCAGAACACCTTCTTTATGCGTAAACGTATTTTCATGAAGACGGAATTTTCCCAAAGCCTTTTTCCAGTTAGAAAACCCTACGGAAATAAATGCATCTTCTTTTTTTGAAGAAAATTGTAATAGATTTTTAGCATCTGCCTCTTTGCAGGTTTTGCAAAAAACTTTTTCGGTAGATGCTTCATATTCTAGCCATGTATATTTGATCAACCAAGACTTCTGAAATGATCTTCCCTTCCCGGATTGTCCAGGTTTTGGCTGTGAACAATTCTCGCCTGAAGACGACGAAGCAATTGACGACACAATTATTGTCGGAGGTTGACTTGCAGTATCATCAACTTCCAAGCGCACCTTTTTGGTAACAAATTTATCCATTGCAAACTTAATTCACAATACACTAAGAGACTAAAGTAAACGAATAAAATATAGTCATATAAAAGAGTCCACTAAACACTAAAGTCGGAACGCTAAACACATCTGCAGCATGCACTGAACGAAACTATCCACACTGAATGACTGCTCCAGCAGAGTGGGCTTTATACAGCCACGGCGTCGTAATGTCTCGAAGCGTCAAGGCGACGCGAGGTGGAGGGTTCCAGGCACTTTTGCTCCAGTCCTTTTGATGTCGCCGCGGCCGCAGCGCTGGCCCGCCAGACCTTACTCGAAGGTTCGCGCACCGGGACAAATTCTAAGTGTGCCCGCAGCACCGTAACACTATCATGATTCACACCACTCGTTTTCAGTTAACCTGCTTACTACCGTAATAATTATTTGTTTTAACTCATTACTCAATGTATTTTAAAAGGTAACTATCGTCAAACAAGGAAAATAAAAAATACCAACATAATTTTGTGATTTTACAAAGCATAATATAACTAATAATAATTTTCTTAAATTATTGGGGGGGCGGAGACCCCCCCCCCAAACGAATTTTTGAGGGGGCTCGGGCCCCCTCAGGCCCCATGGAGTCGGCGCCACTGCAAGTATATATCTTTTAATAAATCTATGGACGTACTGGCATTACAAAAATGTAAAATGTGCAAAGTAGACTAATTTTACTGTAGAACCACAACCGTAACATGCCACAGGGCAAAATAGGGACATAGAAATGGAGATATAACAATAATATAGACTTGCCTAGAAGGAAAAGTATGGCAGACTGAAGATAAGCCATTTTGAGTAATGTGGCTTTTGAATACACCCATACATCAGGACTAAACACGAACCAATTTTTACAGTAGTTCCACAGAAGCTGAGCAAGAAGAATAAAATTATTCTGATAGAGATGTTTAAGTGCCTCAGCTGTAGGACAAATAAACGTTGAAAGTGCTATGTTTTAGCCTATATTCGAAGGGCTTGGGGAAGTAAAACATCAAAACATAACACTACTACTATCTATCGGCAACACCCCCTTCAAAAGTAGATCCTGGCTAAGAGGTTATTTTACATTTCTGGAGATATATTTCACAGGATATGATTCAAGTGGTAATATGTCGACGACTTATTTATTTTCAGTTTTTATGGAACTTTATAATCCCAAAACAGGCATTAGAATTAAAAGTATTCAAACGATAATGACATAATTCCTTGACCGTTGTGAAGGAACTGACGTACTTCAAGTAATTTGTCATATATTACATATCCTAGTTTCTTTTTACAGAGCTAGCAGATGGCAAAAGGCACGCTAATCTACCAAAAAATCAGTACGGTATTGCAACATAGTTTAATTTGTACCATAATTAAACAGCTGCGACCGGGCAGTAAGAAAATAAATCTGGACATTAATTCTGGAATCATAACAAACATGTTACACTGTATTTAACACAACGGAAACCAAGCCCGTAATTTGATGTTAGTTGTATTTTTTTAATCCCAGATCTATTGTTATATATAACAAATACCTTCTCCAAGCTTTTGTTTAAATGTTTTATGAGAAATGAGCAACCAAAATTATAAATTTAAAAAAAAAAAATTATAAAATTATAAAACTTGGTCTTTATAAAAAAATTTATAAATTTGTTTTTTTTATTTTTCTAGCTCTGTTTAACATTTTTCACCTTTTTTTATAAGTGTGTCATTCTTTCTCACTTTGTTCTTTGTTTCTCCTCTTTCTCCACTCTGATTGTTTTGAAACTACACCCGAGCACGAGCAGTTTGCTCATTCGGGTGTATTTCTAAATATTTGGTTCTTTTATTTCTTTTTCTTTTCTTAAAAATTATTGTACTTTAAATTTGAAGTTTGTAAAGGTTTTTTGTTTATTTGTGTATTTTTGTATTTGTATTTGTATTGTTTAACTATAATAAAAAAATAAAAATAATAAATAAAAAAGAGGTAATACTGTATAAGATGCAATTTTGCAGTTTAAAACTCAAATGCACCTCGAAACTTGACTTTTTAATCAATAATTTGTCAATATGGGTCTAATGTCGTCTGTAGAATAGGTTTAAGTAAAATATTACATAAATATTTTGCACCACGCAAAACGCCCCAAACTTATACTTTTACTTTGTGTAGTTAAGAAGAGCAAATGTTTACAGATAAGAAACTGATGGGAAAGGGTAGTTTATTTCTGGAAAGAAGTTTTAAAATCGAATAAGGCTACCTTAATAATACCAATGAGATCTACTACTCAGCCATTTCATAAAATATGGGAAATTTTCCCTCAAAGAGAGAAGTTATAAAATTATTGTAATTGGGTGGTCAAAAATAAGTTTAAACCCTCAAATTCTCTGAATATTAATGACTTAGGTGTATCTGAAGTGGTTTCACGTGTAAAATCTGTCGATTTACTTATTTATTGTGTTGAGTTACTTTTTTTGCCATTTTTAGCATGATTTTAACACTCTTTAATACCAAGTAGTCAAGAGTAATCAGCTATGTCCATTTTCATTTGAGAAAATATACATGTTAAGGTACAATTTGGTAAATAAGATTAACTTCAAAAAATGTATGGTTAATTACCATGTAAAATAACAAACAAGGAAATTGTTGTCCCACCCGTAACAGTGATAGTTTTGTTAAATTATTATAGATGAGTTAAATAAATGTTCTGACAACCTGGAAACAGTTTATAATTTGTATTTAATCCCTCATATCTTCATTAATAACAACACTAAGACCCTAACAGTAATAGCAGAACAGAAAATGAACTTTTGTTTTGCATCATTAAAATCAGTGTCCAAATTATGTCCCACCCGTAACAGATTTTGAGGAACAAATTTAAAATGTTTAAAATAAATTTTAAATAATGCTTTGCATGTAGTGTGAAGGAGAAGGCATTGTAAATTTTACAGAATGTGAAGAACCAATTCTAGTTTATTATCTAAGATAAGTAATAAACAAAAATAGTTTTTTTATAATTTGCTAGAATGTGCCACCCGTAATTATGAAATGGCTCTACTAATACTAATCCTCCATCTAAACATAAATAATTCAGTTTTAAATCCATAGTAAAATATTAATAATCCATAACCCCTAACTTCAATAATACCACAGAGAACGTAACTGAACCAGAAACAGGAGCCATTGCTGCAATCAAAAGCAAGCTTATTATTGCCAACAATAACTTTGGCTCAAATGAGATTTGAGCTAATTCTTTTCCATGCGAGAAAAAAAATTAGATAAAACGCAAAACGAAGAAAATTTATAATACGACTCCAGCCCCTTAGATCTTCTGTTGTATATTACACTTCAATTCTATGCTCGCTTGCAAAAAAATTAATGGATTTGCTTTGTAATGTCAATAATAAAGGTGTGGATATTCTTCTTTAAAAAATGCATTACATTACCATAGTTACATTACATTGATGTTAGAGTATTTATGGATGCTAGTTATATAATTTCCTGAATACAAACTGAAATGTATTTAAGTAGTTTGCGCTTGAGCAACAAAAGTGTGTTGCTCTACTTTTTAATTATAAACATGCTAAACATCATCGAGTGTGGGAGGATACTAAAATCACCCAACACGTTTGATAAAGATGGGAGAAATATACGTTGTATTGGCCACCATGTAAAACGTAATAGAACCAAAGATGGCATAGAAGTTCTGAGGAAACAGTCACTAGATGAAGTGAATGAAAGTGAAGTTCCGGTAAATCCCAAAAAGAGACAGCCCATCCCTGATCACTGGACAATCGTCGACAATGGAAGTCTGGAAGTGGCAGATTCACTGAAAGAAGAGACAGAAGATCAAAGTCCCAATAAGAACGAGAAATCAGTGAAAATAGAAGGTGCCAATCCTGTGAGTTCCTCAAGACATGTCCGCAAATATTGGGGAGGGTCTCGGACAAAATTACTGGACCACCATAAACCATCTTCTGAAAGTGATTCAGTATCCTTGAAAACCAAGATGTCAGAAATCTCAGACATGCTAAACCAAATGAAGGAAGCACAGAACAAAGCGAAGGAAGCACAGAACAAAGAGAAGGAAGCACAGAACAAAGAGAAGGAAGCACAGAACAAAGAGAAGGAAGCACAGAACAAAGAGAAGGAAGCACAGAACAAAGAGAAGGAAGCACAGAACAAAGAGAAGGAAGCACAGAACAAAGAGAAGGAAGCAAAGAACGAAGAGAAGAAAACCATAATGACAATTATGCATATTCTCAAATATATGAATAATTTGCAGAAAGAAACAGGTTATGAGAATAACCAAGAGTCTGTACAGGGATTTAAGAAACGATACCCTCATCACTACAGAAATAAGAAACGATACCCCCATCACCGCAGAAATAAGAAATGGAAACGCGAAGAGTACTGGGACAAGTGGTCAGCTTGGACAAGCTGCAGTGTTACTTGTGGCAAGGGACGGCAAATAAGATGGAGGCATTGTTTAAAGAAGAGCTGCCGAGTACAAAAGCAGATGGAGCAAAAGATTTGCCAGTTACCAGCATGTAAACCAAGTCTCTTCCTGGGGCTTTTCAAATAAATGTCTTAATTACCTTTTTCTGTACATTTATATCATTATTGTATACACTTAGCTTTGAAAACTTTTTTTTTATTATGAACAAGTGAAGGGGCTAGTTCCATAAGGGCGTAAGGCACATCTTGAATTTTGAGCTTTTAACATTTATGCCTTCTCCTCATATCTCTTAAATACTCAGTGAAAAATTTATACTTGTACCTTAAACCTCTGCTTAGTCATAAGAAAAGACCTGTGCTTGTGAGTGGTAACATTGTTTAAAAACATTAAGATTTCTCAAAACTGTGCTCTTGTGCCTTACGCCCTTATGGAATTAGCCCCTTCAATTTATTTACAAAAAAAATACTTATTACTTCAGGAGTTACTGCATCAAGAAAGTAAGTACGAACGAAAAAAGCCATACATTAAAGCGAATTTCAGCCTACTTCTACAAAACAATATTGAATTTGTCCATAACGGCAGATGTCCAAATTTTTATGTATAGCATGAGAGTAGGTCAATTAAGGTCATGCCCCAAAGCTACATCTACAGCCGAATGTGATGTCAGAAATCATTACCCAAAGGTACGAAGTTCATAGCATTTAGATCCTTAATAACTAATGATTGAAAATGTTACTTGATTGTTGACTTGTAGGTTAAACCTAAAAATCTGATGTGAAAGTCACATAACTTCCTCTGCCCAAACAAAAGTTAGCATATCCTTGTACAGAATCGCAAGACACAATTTTCCGCTAATTGGGAAATTCAAATATAAGTCGGACCTTGGGATGAATCGGTCCCCCCACCCCGCCGGACCCTCACCTATGCAGTTTCTTTTATACCACGATGTAGCGAATTCTTCTGTCCTCGTATTATGAAGACACTCGTGATTGGACGTTGGAGGTGTGACATCATACCGCTAGACGAGCGGTGACAGGCTTACAAACCTCGCGGGAGATATAATATGGCACATTTTTGAAACCTACAAACAGTGTATCGGAAACATTATTCGAAAATGCAAGGGCGCTTCGCTTCAGCTGCCGCCTCCGCTTCGCGCACTTAACTATGAAGTTAGTGTTATGCATTATTTAGACTATATGCGGAGCTGGGTACAAGGCACTTGCGACAATATACAAGGACAGTGGGTATAAGGCACTTGCGACAATATAAAAGGACAGTTGGTCACCCTGCTTCACTCAGAAACAAAATACATCACACAGTCCGTGGAAATGTGAATATCGAATGGGGGAGCTTAAGGGGCGACTTGTATTTTAATTATGCCTGGTAATTATGCTCTAAATACCTTATAGCCCCTTCTTTGAATGCTGAGACTAAAAACCACCCTCTGAAGTATAAACTCGGAAACTAAAGTAGCCTATGCTGAAATTTCATGCAATCTGGGTGCGGACTGTGACGCCTCTACTGGAGAAATTAGGCAATTGAGCAATACGCTGAACTCCATGTTCAAATAAAGCATAGGACAGGCATTGTAATTCTCGAGACGGCGGTGCTAAAAACGCAGGCTATGGACAAACAAAAAGAGAATAAAAAACAAGTGACTGCAAACATTTATTGAACTTTCCGAAATTTATCGAATATTCCCCTCAGATTTTTCTTTACTGTAAGCATGTCCAATAATACATCTTTCTCACTCCAAGTGCTTATATAGAATAAAGGCCGTGAATGTTCGCATATTGAATTCACCAGGCAAGACAGAGTTTCTACGAACAGTGGGTAACTTACAACCACCCTTCAGAGAATTTTTTTTTTTTTAAGTTTTAAATAAAAGTTTTAGCTCTTGGTATAAGCACTCCATCTACAAAATTTAAAGGAAATCGTTAGTTTTTGAGAAAATCGCAAAAACAGAATTTTCTTCATATAAAGTCTCCTTAAATATAACAGAAGGTTGTCGCCAATCTTCGTGTCAGCCTCAGAAGATACCTAACCCAAATACAAAATTTTGTTTTCGTACGATTTTCCATTACAAGGTATTGCAAAGAACGCGTATTCACAGTGGGTGGCTTATTACTACCCTTCAGAGAATTTGTTCGAAAAAATGTTTCAAATAAAAGTTTTAGCTCTTAGTATAAGCAACCCACGGGCAAACTTTAAAAAAATCGTTAGAGCCGTTTTCGAGAAAATCGCGAAAAACGAAAATTTCTTCATGTAAAGTCCCCTTAAACCAGACATCCAGACACTCACAGACACACAGACTTGTTTCCAAAAATAGTATTTTTGGATTCAGGGGCCTTCAAACGTGTCTATATGCTAAAAACTCAAATTCGAATTTTGGGGTCGAATACAATACTTCTTCTACCTATAGTACCTATGGTACGGGCAGAGGAAGTAAAATAAAAACTATAGCAGGGTTGCTATAGCGTGACTCGTGAGCCGCTAAGGCTCTTTTACCATTCTTATGTGGCTCGTCAAGGAATCCTGATAAAATTGTGTATAATTATTTTTTAAACCAATTATTTCTTGTTTACATAAAGAAAAAATGGTTTCCCCGTTTCAAGGCTAATGGTGCTTGATTCAGCAGCTGGAGATTCAAGAGATCGAAGGACTAATACAATTGAACCAATAGACTAACCAACCATACCATTTTGGAGAATACTCCAATGAAAGTATTCAAAATTGAAAGAATGTGTCAAAAGAATTATCTCCTGTTCTTGTGAGTCGTCGTATGCAACACCTAAATTCATCAAATCCTAGCACCGAGGTGTTCTAAGTGATGAACATTTAAGTGCACTTGTGCGAACTGTCTTAATTAGTCACATTAAATTATGTACCAAATCATTTTATGTCTACAATCTATATGTTTATACACTAAAATACTATTATGGTCTGCTTTAGGTCTACTTTACCCGAAATTAAGTGTGGCTCTTTTTTAAAGTTCGTCCCTTAGATTCAGCTCCCAAAAGACGGGTAGTTAGCCACTCCTAATCTATAGGCAAATCGAGCAGTGTGTCTATATGTCATCTAAAGTTCATTCGCTCTAAGAAAAGAAACTAATGTATACAAAACTCAGTATGTCTGTCTCACACTCTTGGGTGATACAAGTAATGTGCTGGAGCTAGAGTGGGACAAAAAACCAGCTTTTACATAAGATTTAACTTGTTCTTAGGTTGAAAGGACTTTAGTTGTTAGTCACTAGTCAACTTTGAGACACAGCTTTATTAAACTAAACAAATTATCGCACAAAAAAGCAACTTCTAATCAGAAAGGTTTGATTTTCTGAAGAATTCCAAGAAAAGAGGCCATCTTCCTGCTTTCTGTACTGGGAAAGATTTTTGAGAAGCTACTGCTCTCCTCCATTAAACACATTATTGAAGTGAAGCTCTCGCCACATCAGTAAGGCATATACTGAGGATACAGCAGTTGAGTTACAGAATTCAATCAGTGTCACTCTGGAGATTTTCATTGACATAGATGGCACTTGAAGGTGGTAAGGTTGTCCGGGCGCCATTACCCCCAAGATTGTTCCTGGTACTATTTTTTGTTAGAGGATGAGTTTACCCCAGGACCATGATCTATCAGAAGTATTAGGTCAGTTGAAAAATCCAAACGATCTCATTGAGGATCAAACCCACGACCTTCCGATTTGTAGCTCTGTGCCTCAACCCATTGCAACAAGACAATATACCCCCAGAATAAAACTGTAGATTTGTACAATTAACAAACAGACAGACAGGCAAAACATTCTTCCTTATATATTCAGATACATTTTTACCTCAAAACTTTTCCTCTTTATACTGATTCACAAGTCAAGGATAAATACCTTCCTCTGTTCTTACATGGACCAGGAATTGAACCTAAGATATCCGAATATGAGACTTCATTATTCTATCTCTTTAGTCAAATCACTGTGTCCAGTGTTGTGTCTTCCTCATACCCTGCAACAGTACGCATTCATGATTGATTTAATGTGACAGTCTTTGACAAAAGAAAAATTTGCGATTCTGTAAATAATATAGTTTAAATATTACATTTTAGCATCAGTAACAGATAAATAAATTCTGGTTTTGTCAGATTTAAAAATATATATAAAAAAATATATATAAAAAATTAATTTAAAAAAAACTAGCATTGAGGAGATCTGAAACAAAATCAATTAAGCCCTCAAATCATTCGTTTTCAGGAGAGGCAAAAACTGATAACTAGAAAAGTTCTAAATAATTTTAAAATAATAAAATATGAAGAAGTTTGCAGGATTCAGCATATAAAGTGGCTAAAATCAGCTGCTTCATACACGTGAAAAATAAACGGTTGGTTGGTTTAATGCAGGCCTTTCCAAATGAGGTGTTGCCATGAGGTGTAGCACCAGAGGCAGCTCCACAGGTCTAGCCAGAGCTCAGCTTACGAAAACAATTTTATGAATAAAAATTTTGTGAACACATAAACACACCATTTATTCTCTACACATTTTGTGTTTGCCTTTGTGTACTTTTAGAATTTAAGTAGATTGTTAACATCGTTTTGCCGCAACTAATTTACCAATATTGCATACAATCGATTTGGCAATGGAAATTCAAAGTACAGCCTCTAAAGTAACATCAGACAGAGAAGTCCTGGTTTTACTTTTATTTAAATTCATAATTGAAAACATCCGTTCACATGTATAAGTTGTCTCAAACACTAGTGTAAATTTTAAGGCAAGTGTGTGAAGTTTTGGAATTTCCTGTGGATGAATACCTTTGTAAAATAAAAGTAAACCGCTGGTGTAGTGGTAGTACCTGTACTTTTATCAGCTCTGTATGGAAACATGATGGTGATTTTCAGGACAAAATATGGCGTCATAAATATTTCAAGTTGAGGTGCCACATCATTAATTTTTTGAATGGGCATCGAATTCATCGTGCAAATTCTGTAATGACGTCTGATACTCTCCAAGGTTTTCGTAAATAGGCAAATTGAATGATTTTAATGAAGGAAAATTGCCAAAATTTCTTGCTTTAAGCTGATCTTTAAATAATAAATTCTGCATTCTGTCACATATGGTGTTAATTAACTAATTTTTCCCTTGCAACTAAATATTTAAATCATTTAAATAAGATGTTATATCCACCAAGAAAGTGAGGTCAGCTACCCACTGTACTGTCTCTGATGCACACATCCAGTTGCACCAGACAATACGTGGGAAAGGAGAGCACCGGTGCTGCTGAGTGCTGCGCTGGTGCACCCCAGTTCAAAGTGCTAGAGTTGGAAAGGCCTGGTTTAATGGTTATTTAACAATGGAGATGTAATGCAACTTAGGCCTGTGGCTATTGCCACTGTGCTAGAATTTTGTCCTGCAGTAATTCTTTTACATGGCTGTAAATCTACAGACATGGGCCTGTCACATTTATGCACACATATATCATTGATCTGAACCAAGATTGAACCTGTAACCTTTGGCACAGAAAGTCAGCATGATACTGACTGTGCCACCCAGACAGATGTGATAATGTACAAATTTTTGTGAATGAAAACTGGAGCACTTACTTTTTTTTCCATAATGGTGGTCACTGGAACTTGATTATGGTCCCTGGTGGTCAGGGAAAGCTACTGAACAAACAGAAATCTCTTCTTTAATATGTTCTGGTTATCTGAAAAATTAAATGAATTATATTAGATGCACCAGTCTAAACTGGTTGCTCTGTTATTTTTAATTTGATTGAAATTATTAAAATAATTGCTCTCACTTTCAAGATGAATATAGAGTAATTATATAAAGTAATTCATTACCTGTTGTTATATTTTCTATTCTGTTTTCTATTGTCTCACATCGTTCTACACGCTCTAGAATGCTCACCAATATTTACACCCCACTCCATAACACACTCAACAATAAAACTCACTGATCTTTTCATCTGCATTACTGACAATATGCGGTACCAACTTATGCAAGTTCAGACCTGTCAAAATTCACGCAAAGAACATTTGTACAGAACACTGACTGGTGGACTGGATATCATTTGATCCAAACAGCAAAACAAACTGAATGGATTTTGAATCAAACACAGGATTTCTGCTTCACATTACATATGGAGAATACATTTTGAGTCAAACACAGGATTTCTGCTTCATATTACAAATGGAAAGATTGGGAAATTAAACGAATGCTGAGAAGGCCCAACGTAGCACATCTCAGAGAGCATGAATCTACTTAATATTCATTTACGATCAAAGGAAGATTTGATGGGTTTTTATGATTTCTTTACGGGTTATCAGTCAATTTGAAGTTTTATAAAATTCCACGCTTTCAGACTCCAGTTCCAAGTTTATCCTCTGGAATATGATTGCCATAAGAGACTGGCTGACTGACTTAATATATAAAGAAGTCTTTGATGAGTATATTGATGCCAGTGTCTATTACATTACAACATCTTTTTTTTATATATATATATATATATATATTTTTTTTTTATTAAAACGATCATCCTCAACATCCAGAGGCTGCCACCAGTTTGACCAAGAATACCATAACAGCATGCAGTATAAATGTGTTATAGGTTTATCACTAAAGAAGAAGAAGAAATCTACTGGTTTGAATACAGATGGTATCTAAGTATTCTTATAGAAAACTTTAAAGCCTGTAAGGCGATTTTTTTAAAGGTGGATGTTGAGATTCCCAGATCTTGAAGTAGAGTGACACACTTCTTAGTGATAGTGCCTCTTGCACCCGCCATTATGCCTTGAACTTGGATGTCTTCTAAATTATATTTTTCCTTAGTGTTTGTTGTGTAAAACTAGGTATTTGTGTAAGTCCCCTTGTTTCCATAGGTTTCTTTCTCAGGTCTGCGGATCAATTGCACCATCTTCTTTAGGCATATTGCATCATCTGTTATTCAGATTGCTGTGGTAAGCTGTGTGGGTTGAGTCTGAGAACATCCCGTATTCATTCTACAGTTCTAGTCCTTGCTATAGGATTGGAATCTTCATTTCATCCACCAGCCCATTGTCGTAAAAGCTGTATCCGAGATATAATTCCACGTAAAGGAGGCATTACTTATAGCAATGGCAAAGGCAAAAGACTATGGCATTGTTATTGTCTTGCAGCCTGCAGCCTTGTGATCTGCGATAATGTTCATATGTTGCAGTATTCAAGTAACACAGTATATTGTGCTACAATGCGGTAAAAGAAGCTATGTGTGTAAATAGCTTTAAACACACTCACAGAACATTATGAAATACATATTGAGGTCATGAAAGTGCTTACGCTTCCTTCAGTTCTAGGTCTGTGGTGAATCAACAGACACTTCATCAACAGTCACTCTTCAGTTTGTCAGAATCAAGATACATACTTGCTCAATGTTGGTGTCACTAGTGGATGTGGCTGGGTGTCCTGTCCTTTCCTCGTCCTTCACACTTTTCCAACCATTTGCTAACTTTTCAATCCATCCCTATATGCTTCGCCATGGTAAAACATTGCTTCCATATTGTGCAGAAAGTCTTTGAAAGATTTTGGCTCCTGGCACACCTTCAGACAACAAAAAACAGATCACTGCATGCCCTTCTTCTTTGGGTACAAATGCTGATTGGTGCAGCAATGCTCAATGTGCAACAGCACAACACCCAGTGGAGTCAAAACGGTCAAACATTCCACAAGCAAAGACAAATGAACAACAAGTTCATGTGCGTGAGCACAGAGTGATACAGCCAACCTATAAAAGATTAAACAAAAAGTGTGGATACATTAGTTTTGTTATAGAAGAGTAAAATAAAAATAAAACTAAAAGGATAGGTCTATATTAAAATTTCAAAACCATAAGGCCTTAAAAAACATAGGGTGAGTGCTGGGTTCACATGCAACCAACTGGTTACAAAAAAACACCACAATCAGGTAAGGGTTAAAATGGGATTTGCTTCAAAAAAATCCATTGAATGATAGAGATGTAATTTATTATATGTAATTATTATTATATGTAATTTATAGTAGCTTATCACATCTTGTATTAACAACACAATTAAGTAAGCGTGCTACAGCACAATATCCAGGGAAAACAAGTTGGGTTGATCAAGATCAGTAATTATGTTGCATAACCAAGATTCAATGCTAATATCTATAAATTTTATCTCTTCAAGCTACCCGTATTAATAACAACCAATTTTATCTACGTTATCAAGTTATTGAAAGTGGTAGAATCATTTAAAATCTGAGTTCCTTTTTCATATGTCTATTAAGTCAACCTGTTCCAACAGTTTCGCAATTCACTGCTATAGAGTGAATATTTGTAATTCCTCAAAATTTTACTTCTTAAAAGAAAGATTTTCTTCTAAGTGGGTATTCTTTAAAATCAGGAATTAAATATATTGTTCTACAGTAACTATGCAAGAATTCTTACTTCATTCCTTAGAAACAGGAATTTCTAAATATAGAAGCATGTATATGTTAGAATAACTTTTGTTTCAACCACATTACAATACGCTTATTACTAGGGGGCGGATTTCTATGACATGTCATATTTTTCCCCTTTGCATTATTTAAGGTTTATGACTAATTTAAACCTGATTCCAAGCATCCTGGGGAAAATGGAACGGCTTTTATTGTGCATGTAACTGCATATTTAGAAAATTTTCAACTATTGTAGCATATTTAGTATGAATATGCATATTTAGGTCATATTTTTGGCATATTTGTGTGCATATTAAAGAAATTTTGAAGTTTCTTATTATATTTTGTAAATTTTGCATTATAATGATACTTTTTTGAGAATTTACAGATATTTTAAATAATTATCATTATATTTTAATATAATGAATTGTAATGAAACTTAAAACAATATACAAAATGTGTAAGTGGTAAAGTCATATTTTAAATTTTATTGGTCATAATTTAATGTTTTTTAGGTCATAAATGCATGCATATATTACATTTTTTGGGTCATAGAAATCCGCCCGCTACTTATTACATACAACATAAGAGTATCTTTAAAATACTGCCATTCTTCAAAGTACTGTTGTTATTCCAACTATTGATTTCCAACTGCGCATATCCAGTATCAATAATTAATATTATACATGGAACAATCTTCAAGCCTTCAATGCAACAATTCAAACTTCACAATCGACAACCTGTATTTAAAATAAAATCAATTCTGTCAATGTTAACTTTAATATTACACGGGCCATCCATAGAGTAAGTTTCCCTGCAGCTCTTTACAGAAACAAAACACAAATTCATAGAAATGCTTACTGCAACAGATACAGCAAGTGTTCAGCTATATTTCAACATATTCGCCACCAGAATTGAGACACTTTTCATTGTGTGGCACCAATGTTTGAATACCTGGGTCGGAGAAGTCTGCCGCCTGGGATTTGAACCACTGCGTGGCAACCATGGCTGCCTCTTTGTCATTCTCTGTCATTTCTTGAGGTGTAGGAAAAGATGGAAATCAATGGGAGTGAGATCTGGGCTGTAGGGTAGATTTTTAAACACCTCCCAGCAAGTCTGCTACAGAAGTTCGATGGGAGGTTTTTAAACCTATAGCCTGGACCCCGCTTCCAGTGATTTCCATATCTTCCTATACCTCAAGAGATGACAGAGAATGACAGACAGGCAGAGATGGTTGTCACACAGTATTCAAATCCAAGGCGGCAGAGTTCTACGAAACAGGTATTCAATAGGTGGTCCCACAGTACGAAAAATGTCTCAATACCAGTAGCGATTATTTTTAAAAATAGCTGAACACTTCCAGTATCTGTTGCAATAAAAATTTCCATGATATTGTGTTCTGTTTCTGTAAACGGCCCCAGGGAAACTTATTTTATGGATGGCCCTTGTATAATAAACTGAGTTCATTTTGTGTGTTTCAATGTGTGTTGCTTTGAGTTTAAAATATTCAAGCCAAGCCCTGCTTGTCTGCCATTTATTGCAAAAGATGAGAACAATTAACACCTGAATGGTCACTGAGATAGAGAGAGTAGTTTGTTTTATCAATTAGAAAGTATTCTCAAAACTCAAAACTTATGACATTATTTTGGTCGAATGAAATCAGTTGTATGGATCTTGCCTCTAATAGTAAATAAGATGGTCATATGAAAATTATTTACCTACTTACTTACTTGCTCAATGGCAATAAACAATCCCTAAGCAAGCTAATGGAATATTATCTATTTTATGGAACCCCAAGGTTCATTACTACGCTTACCTGAGCCCCCCATTCAACCCTATTCTGTGCTAACTCCATCCAATCACCCCTCGCAAATCCTTCTTCCCTTAAATCTATCCTAATATTGTCCTCCCACCTACGTCTAGGTCTTCCAGGTGGCTTTTTCCCTTTGGGGCTCCCAGTCAATACTTTTGAAATATGTCTTTCCTCCCCCATGCACGCAACATGTCCAGCCCATTTCATCCTCAGTGATTTAATTACCCTTACTATATCCGGTGATGAGTACAGGTCATGAAGCTCGTCATTATGCAGTTTTCTCCAATCGCCATTTTCATCTCTCTTAGGCCCAAATATTTTCCTAAGCACCCTGTTTTCGAACCCTCTCAGATTATGATCTTCCCCAAAAGTAAAGTAAAGCAACCATGTCTCACATCCATATAATACAACCGGCAGGATAATAGTCTTATAAATCTTTATTTTTAGATTTCTGGACAGAAGACAATCTGAACTGCATAAAAACAAGGATTTCCTGATTTGAGTCTACACTTAAGTTCTGCCATAATATTATTTGTGTCTGTAATTACTGCTCCCAGATATTTGAATTTTTCCACTTGTTCAAACGATTTACCGGCTATTCTAATATTTTGTGAAGCATTATTTTGACGTTCCATGACCATATACTTAGTTTTTTCTGTATTAATTTCCAATCCAACATTCCTGCAGGCACCGAAAATACTTTCTGCATTTCTCTCAATTGTGTTTAAGTCATCACCCAACAAGTAAACATCATATGCATAAACTAAAATCAGGTGACTGCCATTTAATTCTAGGCCTACCTTGTTTTCCTGAACTTTCCTGATGGCATATTCCAAAGCGAAATTAAAAAGTAAAGATGACAGTGCATCTCCTTGCTTCAAGCCGCTTCTAATGGCAAACCTATCTGATATAATTTCCCTATCCTGACTCTGCTACAAGTTTTATTTAGACACATTTTGATCAGCCTAATTAACTTCTTTGGTATCCCAAACTCAATGAAGATATTGTACAATTTGTCTCGCCTAACTGAATCATATGAAAATTATGCATAAAATCCCATTTTGCAATGCATAGTATACACTTCTGAACCACAGCTAAGGTATCTTTTAATTTACAGGCTTCTCCAGAATCCCCTTCCCTGAGTCAGTAATGCAAATACCAAAACTCAATGGAAACCCGCTCAACTCATATCAGATGGTTTATGAACCTCAAGCTCAGCTAGTTTATTGGGTTCAGTTAGTTTATCAGGCTCAGATGGTTTATGAAGCTCAGGCTCAGCTGGTTTATTGGGTTCAGTTAGTTTATCAGGCTCAGATGGTTTATGAAGCTCAGGCTCAGCTGGTTTATTGGGTTCAGTTAGTTTATCAGGCTCAGATGGTTTATGAAGTTCAGGCTCAGCTGGTTTATTGGGTTCAGTTAATTTATCAGGCTCAGCTACTTTATCAGGCTTAGTTGTTTTATCGGGCTTATTTGGTTTACAAGGTTTAGCAGGTCTAACAGGCTTAGTTGGTTTATCAGGTTTGATTGGTTTATCAGGTTTAGCTCCTTTATTAGGTTTAGTTGGTTTATCAGGTTTAGATGGTTTATCAGGCTTAACTGGTTTACCAGTTTCAATTGGTTTATCAGGCTCAGTTGGTTTATCAGGCTCAGTTAGTTTATCAGGCTCAGCAGGGGTATCAGGTTTTGTTGGTTTATCATTCTCAGGTGATTTATCAGCTTCAGTTGAACTATCAGGCTCAGAAATTGCAGTATCTTCTTCCATTGCCATGATTTCTTCAGAGGATAAAAGTCTTTCATCCAGCTGGAGATGAGAATCACAGTACACACAGAGAGGTGATTCTTCAGATCCTAGGGGGGAAAACAATAGAAAATACATAAATGAGATTCTGTGATAATTCTATGGAATATTATTGTAGCCTAAGGAAAACCTGTACCAAAAGCAAACTGGACCCTGGAGATAGGTTCATTTTAACTTGTTGACCAAAGGCTGAAACATATGTGCTATCTTAGACACAAAATATGAACAACAACAAAATTAGAAGTTCCCTTGAGAGCATTTATTTGAGATTACATGCAAAGTAATTCTTATGGAGCTGGATAGTTCAGACTTTTTTTTATGTTCTAAATTCTTCTCAAGAATGCATACTGTTGTCTTGAATCCATAATCTTGGTAACATTGCAGTGCACACTGCAACATTTCAGCAGTCTTGCGGAATTAAATATGATAGGGGATATGAAATACGCAACTTGACTTTAGTGAGTTTTATAAATAATCAACATAATAGAGCACACAAAATATCCTCTATTTCATACGGTATATGAAGTATAAATACATTATTTGTAAATATGCTGTGAATTCACAATGCAAAGTAAGTACTAACCAGACGACCTCTTCATGATAATAACAAGTACAAACCATGATGCACTATTCTGAAAACAGATAAATGTAGTGTCATTCCGCAAGATGTTTGTACACTGTACATGCTTATTATTCCAGCTTCCAAATGGCTGCTGCAGAAATGCTACAAAATGTTACATAATAACCTGTACACTTTCATGGAGTAGGAAAACTAGTAATCATGTTTACGAAAGCAAATCCACTACCGTATTTTGCTCATTATGGTGAAATATACACCACTATACAGATAAGTATGTATCACTGCACTGTTGCTGCATACTGCTTGGCCAAACCCATTTAACTGATGAGTGGCAGCACAGCTCAATGAACGGCTTATGCAAGTAACAATAAGTTTGGGTTCTTTTCTGTAGAGCGGTGCTCAAGTTACTAGCTGAACAGTATTCTGGGACAATAATGCAATGACACTGTGCTTCAATTTGCAGTTATCAATAACTTTCTAAACTGATTGAACTTCCGCTAGAACGCTGAAATTTTGGACTAAGCGGTGCAGTAATGGACAGACTACACATATAAACTTCAACTCACTAGCTTTATTGTTTGTTGAGTTTCTGTTTGCTTATTTTCTTTGTTTGTGTTCTGAATGCAGTATTAAAAATGACTATAATTAGTAGGTTTTGTAAGGAGGCATATTTTAACATGAGTTTATAAAATAACAAACAATTCATTCTCTTGTAAAATGTAAATTATTTCTGGGAAGGAATTCTGTTTTCACTACAATAGTTTAAATAATGAAATAAAAAGTAGTGACACAATAGTTATCTAATAATAGTTTTGTCTTCTGTGAAGAACAACAATAAAAATTAACCTAAATTTCCTTGAAGAAATACAAAAATAACTTAATATGATGTGTGAAATTTCTTTGCTTCTATATTGGGTTCATCCTCCTTGGAATAGATGGTGTCAGTCTGCGAATCGACAACAGGAAAATACAGGATTACATTCTCTTTGAATAACATCCTAGAGGGCATCCTTCATAGTCGGCAGCACACATGAACAATTTTACTTTTAAATAAGTAAAGAAGGGTTCAATGAGAAACTAAATTTAAATATTAACGTCCTGCATAAGCAAACTACTTCTACTCAAAAGTACAGTAGAGTTTTGGTATTTCGAGTTCTGATAGTACAATATTCATATACGAGGTGTAACTACTAAGTTCGGTGAATGATCTAATATATCGGTATGCAACACTTGTAACAAGATCACTCTTATGCATGGACATGCATGGACAAGTCTGGACCTGTCCCCAGTCAGGCATTGCCCGAGGCTGCTACAGCAGTACCAGTGCATTTGGTATACACTTTGATCTTAGCCAAAAGGCCGAGAAGCAAAACATACACAAACATATTTCCATCAACCGAATGGTGACTGCGTGTGCAATCTGCGCCAGAATAGATGCGAAAGATATCACTTTGACAAATGCAAAAAGCACACAAAGTCCTTAAGTGAATACAGCAAAGAGGAATAACATTCTTTGAAACAAAATCTATGCACTTTCATGCGCGTTCCTACTATTATTATAGTGCATTTGGTATAAACAGTGTGTTCCTAGTAGAGTGCGTCAAACAGTAAAGAAGCAATGACAGAACATTAAGTTCTGCTTCAAATTACGTAAAATGGTGACGGAAACCCATGAAATGTTGGTGCAAGTGTACGGGCAGGACAATGTGAGTAGAAAATGTGTGTACGATTGGATTGCATGTTTTTGCACTGGCAAGGAATCAGTGGAAGATGAACCGCATTTGGGCCAGCCATCCACAAGAAAAACACCAGACAACATAGAATGTGTGTGAGTGTTTCTAGCAAACAGTGATTACTAGCAGAAGAAGTGGGTTTCACCCAATATGAAGCAGAACTTAATGTTCTGTTGTTGTTCCATTACTCTTCGATGCACACTGCTAGGAGCACTCTGTTAAACTGAATGCACTGGTACTGCTGTAGCAGTCTCTGGCAATGCCCGACTAGAGACAGCTCCAGACATCTCCATGCATGTCCATGCATACGAGCGACCTTGTTGCATACCAATACCAATATATTAGATTATTCACCGAACTTAGCAGACACATCTTGTAAATCCAGGCTGAAAAATCTGAATTAACAATTAACAATAATTGAATTAACAATAAATCATCAGTTTTCAGAGCTCAAGTGCCTTATAGGAGGCTAGGCACTGACAAGGATTTGACACAGTTAAGAAATAGACATATCTCCAAAATCGTTTTTAAGTGAAATTCTCAGAAAAACAGCTCCATTGTTTCTGGTTAAAGTCTCATATGCAAACAATGACAGATTCCGGCATTTTGATACTATAATTGATTGAAATAATTATTATTGTGAGATCAAGTACCTTACATAATACTTTATTTGGTCTCCTGAAAAGTTGCCATTTTTGAGATTCGAAGTCTTTCATCTTAACCAATGAGATCTGTATCGCTGATGAGTAATAGTGAGGGGCATGTTGCACTAGAGGCAGCTATGCGTTATATCCAAAAACAGCACAAGGCGACCCCAACTGACAACCTCATGTGTAGTTAGTGGCTTGACGTTGTTATTCAGAAAAGATGCAGTTCGTTAAATCAAAAGGTAGTTAACGATTTTTTTAAATGTAATGAAATGTGTGTTTTTGTTCTCATCACTACTGAAATGTTTAACTTAAGGACCGTAGTTTAGGGTGATCTGTATTTTTTTTGTTTTCTACAATACAGTGGTGTAACATAAGTAAATTTGTTCATATACACAGGCTTTTCTGTATAATTTAGTAAGTCCTAGTATCAATGGTGGCTTGTGACTTCTAAACTTGGTGGTGTACAGTTACATTTATTTTTGTAATCATATATCTATCACATTATTAATTAAAATCAATTAAAATTATGTAAATTTATGCAATATTCATCATATGCATTATATTAATGTAAAAACCATTCATTTAAAGATGTTTCTAGTTATCACCTCGAGGCACACTACATTCTGTATAGCTTTTAAGTGACCTTTAAATGAGAAACAGCATCTGTACAAAATTAATTTGTAATTGAGATTATAATTGTTTAACATTATGATTAAAATCACACTTAGTTTTGGTAAGAAGATACTGTATAAAAAGTATAAACAAATTACTCTCATTTGGTAATGTTGGCTGCCCTCTTCAGAGGCATGTTCTTTTTTAATGTTGTTCATTAATTTCAGTTTGTAATCACAGAAATAGCCCTAAAACACTTGTGTTCCATGTGTTGTATTAACACGCAACATATGAATAATCTCACTTAATGTGATTTCTTAGACAGCTTATCTACTATTTACTAATCTATTAATAAACCTAAATTCTTAGGAAAAATATAGTATTAGTAGTAGTAGTCAAATGTTCTAAAGCTTCTGATTTAACCAGATTTGATTTTGATTTGTTTTCTGGCTTACCAATAGCATGTGCTTATTTGGGATTCTTAAGTTCTAAGCATTTTATTTGGAATTCATCTATTTTGAGTATTTTAAGCATTTTGCACACTGGTAGATGTTCTTTGTTCATGATGGTATTAATATCCTTGCATAAAATATAATATGGTGAGTAGAGCAAATATATTCAGTGAAGATCGTTCCGCCAAAGAGTCCTGACCAGTTTCTAGATGAAATAAGGCAACTGCATGCAGGAGTGGATCCACGGGAGGAGGGAAATTTCCCCCCAAAAATTTGTAACATTAAGCACAAATTATTCAAAATTTATTATTCTAATAAATTTTGTAAAGACAACATAACCCAAATACTTAAATTAAAGCACGACATTCATTATTTTGAAATACATTTGTAGTAAAATGCTGAAATGTTCATTTTGATTTCAATTGTGTACTGGGAATAATTAATTTTTATGAGTAAAAACTTCCCTCTCTACTTTGGTCCCCCCCCCCAAAAAAAATGTCTCTTTGGATTCGCCCCTGACTGCATGTGATAAAGGGTTGTCTGGTACTCTATCAGGTTTTAGCAGTTTCCTTACTTTTGCAGTTTGATATGGGTTTGATATGGGTTTTTTCATGTGTTTATACTCCTTTTAGCTTCGAGGTTCAAATACAGCTGAAATAAAAAATAAAAATAAAACTTATTGATAGCCAATCAAACATAATTTGAGCAAACAATGACTGTATTTATTACTCTTCAACAACAAAAAAGTTTCAAATAAGTTAAATGTTTTAATTCATAGTGTATGCATCTTGGGTAGAATCTTTAAATTCGTTGAAGTAGCTTTCCAGAACCTATCTCTGTGAGAAGGGATTTTCATCGCTCGTTTAACTAAAAGCATAATATAGAAACCGACTTAATGTATCTGCTGATCTTCGACTAAATTTGACTAATATTGAGCCAAATATCCAGGAACTCTGCAAGAGGCGTCAAGCTCAACCGTCTCATTAAAAGTGAGTAATAACATAATTCCTAATTATATTATCAAATTTGTAATACATATTAAAGTCTGTTCAAAATATAATTTTACTGTCAATAGTTTCATTCCAATTCAATAACTGTGTTTCCGTCGGATTAAAGAAAAATGTATTTCGTTATAACGACCTATAATTTAATACCCCAAATATTAAGAATATAGCCTACTTTTAAAAATGGGATGTAAAATTAGGGGCCCGTAAAGTTTTTTTACTCATTTTAGAGGTCCTCGGGTTCAAAAAGGTTAAGAAACGCTAATATAGACTAATGTTTCACGCGAATATACTAAACACGTGGTATGACCTACATGCAGTTAAAGCGTGCAATATAACCTAAGTAGTAGTAGAAGTGGTGGCGAAATTCAAATATAGTCGCTCCTTAAGCTCCCCCATTCGATATTCACATTTGCACGGACTGTGTGATGTATTTTGTTTCTGAGCGAAGCAGAGTGACCAACTGTCCTTGTATACTGTTGCATATAGCTAAATAATGCATAACACTAACCACATAGTTAAGTGCGCGAAGCGGAGGCGGCAGCCGTAGCGAAGCGCCCTTGCATTTTCGAATAATGTACGATACACTGTTTGTAGGTTTCGAAAATGTGGCATATTATATCTCCCGCAAGGTTTGTCAGCCTGCCACCTCTCGTCTAGCGGTATAAAAGAAATTTCATCGGTGAGGATAGGTTGGGTGGGACCGACTCATCCCAAGGTGCGAATTTTCCCGTAGTAGTAGTACTAATAATATGCAGTTTTACTGCCATTGATTATTATTATTATTATTATTATTATTATTATTATTATTATTATTATTATTATTATTATTTTATTTCACGGTAAAAGCATTGCACATAAAGATCGACCCTGATGCTTTCCGTTCTAGATACTTGTTAGTTTTATGAAAATGTAATAAGTAAAATTTAATTGTCTCTTTAATTTAATTTTTTCTGTGCTAGCCTTTAACACGTATATGCGAGAAAGTTTGTGCAACGTATTTTTGCACCATTTATTTTGATTCACTATGTTGTTGTATGAGATCATCAAAATTATTTCTTATTTACAGTTTGGCTAAGAGGTTTGCTGATTTAAAAGATAGATGAAAAATGTTGTTCTTCAAATAAAAGAAGAGTAGCAATACAGCGTTTTCGAAATTTCTTAAATTCATTATCCTCGGCCTACTCTGGCCTTAACTTATATATCCACTAGCATGTGCCCGCGGCTTCGCCCGCGATAATTATTTCAAGAATTAAAAATTAAAAATTAAGAGCATAATAGTTAAATCATTATATTTATTAACACCTAAATCACGTGGAGTGCATTCCATGATTAGGTAGCGTCGCCTGGAAAAAGCGACATCAGATTCAAATTCCTTACCCCAGAAAACCCCCGTATAGGGAGTTTCATTCTAATCGAACAACGTTTGACCATATTTAGGCCTATGTTGATTATCCCTCTTCCGTGTAGGCTGAAAATTTCATATGTCTGCGGGCCTTGACATTCTAAACAAATGAATTGTCCAGGATGGACTTACAAAATCAAGTGATCGCGTATGACAAAAATAGCCAAAGCCAACTGTAATTGATCTGACATTGAAATGTATTACTGAAAATTGATGCTTCGAAAACACAAAAAAAAATGCACATTTTCTGCACTTTTTTCACTCATAACTCAGGAACGAAAGCGAAAATTAAAATTCCGGCTTCAAGGTGCATTTTTCAACCCTTCAGTCCACATATGTTTAAAATTTCAGATCTCTGCACTCAGTAGATTTCGCTGGGCATCGCGGACAGACAGACAGACAGACACTTCCTTTTATTAATATAGATTCCCTAAAGAATATTTCTATCAGAACTTAAGGATGTAAATAAAATCAGTGGAATATAACATAAAGAGTTTCCCATATCACTCATATTGCTTCATACATTCAAAAGGTAACAGGAATTTTCATACTAACCTAAACTGTTGTGTGCCAATGCCTGACAGATACTACAAGACCAATAAGGAACTTCAGCACATTGTAACATGGTTATGCAACACCTTGGTAGCACATGTCCAAGAATACACTTCGACTCCACTGGATTCTCTATCTCTTTACACTGTACTTAATAGTCAAGGAAAACATCCTACTGGAAAAACTAATATTAATATTAATTCTAACACATTCCATGGATCCAATATAAGACATATGACTTTGGATGTGAAACAAGTCGCAATATCACACAAACATATAACACATTCACCTACAGACATAATATTGTATATAGTGCATGCTGCTTATTGTGATCACTAGGGGGCGGATTTCTATGGCCTAAAAAATAGGATATATGCATGCATTTATGACCTAAAAAACATTAAAATACGAGGGTTGTCCGTAAAATAAGGTTCCCAAGGAGCTGCAGACGCGAGGAACGCTGTTTTGCGGGGTTTGGTGACACTGGCGTGTAGCTTGGCTCCCTCTCTAACAGCCCCTCCATGGCAAGTTGTCTGCGACGCTCATTCTTGGCTTGGCAGCCATTAGAGATGGAGCTCCCACTCGCTTCTCCCGCCAGGTGCGAATTACGCTCTGTGATTAGTTTTTTGTGTGCAAAAAACACTGCACCAGTGGATATTCATTCCCAACTGTGTGAAGTCTACGGAGAAACGTGTATGAGCGTACAACACGTGCGTAAATGGTGCAGAGAATTCAAAGACTGACGTACAGACGTCCATGACGAACAGCGTTCTGGACGGCCATCGGTTTCGGACGAAACGATTGCGAAAGTGGAAGAAGCAATGCTGAAAGATCGAAGGTTGACGGTTCGGGAGCTCTGCGAGATGATCCCTGATGTCAGCAAGTCCTACATTCACAAAATTTTGACAGACCATTTAGGATATGCCAAGGTTTGTGCAAGGTGGGTCCCGATAATGCTTACGGAAGACCACAAATGGCAACGTGTTGAAGCGGCCCGCGAATTTCTTCAGGCCTACGAAACCGATGGCCAGACATAGCCCCAAGTGACTACCATCTCTTCCCTGAATTGAAGAAACACCTGGGTGGGACGCATTTCAGAACCGGAGAGGAGCTGAAAGAAGAGGTTTTACGCTACCTTCGCGGCGCGGCAGAAGAGTTCTACAATTCAGGCATCAAGAAGATGGTACACCGCAAGCAAAAATGCATTGATTGCAACGGCGATTATGTCGAAAAATAGGGGAAAGTCTAAGCTTTCCAAAAATGTATTGTTCAATGCCAATAAACATGTTTTCATTGTGAAAAATCATTGGGAACCTTATTTTACGGACAATCCTCGTATGACCAATAAAATTTAAAATATGACTTTACCACTTACACATTGTGTATAATTTTTTAAGTTTCATTACAATACATTTTATTAAAATATAGTGTTAATTATTTAAAATATCTGTAAATTCTCAAAAAGTATCGGTATAATGCAAAATTTACAAAATATGATATGAGACTTCAAAATTTCTTTAGTATGCACACAAATATGCCAAAAATATGACCTAAATATGCATATTCATACTAAATATGCTACAATAGTTGAAAATTTCCTAAATATGCAGTTATATGCACGATAAAAGCCATTTCATTTTCACCAGGATGCTTGGAATCAGGTTTAAATTAGTCGGAAACCTGAAATAATGGAAAGCGGAAAAATATGGCATGACATAGAAATCCACCCCCTAGTGATCACTTTGGGTTGCATCTAATCTGATAATATTAACTGATTGATAAAAATATCCGAAGGAATTAAATGAAGGTTATTTATTCAAATATAAGATAATATACTACAAAAACAGAATTAAAAGCTATTTATTCATTAGATAACATGTAACTGTGAATCATTAAACCACTCATAATACAGTAATAGACTGCAAGCAACTATTTCTTCAACCAGCAACAAAGTTTTAAATTGTTTTTGTTTTGCTTTAGAAGTCTATTAACCAATACTACATACTTAGTTACGAGTTACGTGTGTTTTTGGAAGTCTATACCGATCTGTGGTAAACGTTGCATAGCAAAACATCTTAGGACTATCTGTTCAAGTCTTTTCATTTTACACTAGCCATCACTGCATGACAACACTGTTACCTTCATAAATCAAAAGCCACAGTTTAACTGGAGGGTGAAACACGAATAAACTCAAAGGTTACAAGTGTGTGGATAAGAGGGAAGGTGTGTTTCCTTTCACTGATGTTTGTCTGCAGTTTTTACTCGAGGAGACATCTAAAATTGGTATTGGTGACTTATCAATTTATCATTCAACCCACCTACCTACGCCACTGGTTTTGGTATGATATTTTTATAATGGGCATAAACAGGAACAGAAAGAAGGTTTTCATTAATGAACAATAAATGGACTGTCACTTGAAATAAGAGTATCATAGATCAGATAAAAACTGAGCTTCAGGTAACTGTAAATTCTGATTGCAGTTGTAAAGAATTTTTCACTTTTTTAAAAAATGACAAAGGTACATAGAAAGAGACATGATCTGTTGCCAAATACCAGCAAGAATTTAAAAGATAACAGTTCGTAAATTACTGTAATCTCTGAAGTGTTAAACCCCTGTCCTGATGTGTTTATTTTTGTGTTGGCTGGAATGTTTGTATTGTTAAAATAGAGTGCAATATAATTATTTTTTTATAGAAAATATTAATATATTAGGCTACTAAAAGAGACCATTCATTATACTGTAGGAGTAGTAAACTTTGGGTCCCATATTTTCGGCATTTATCCCTTATTTTCACTTCTGTTATACACATTTGCCTTTTTTACTCTATCCTTTGCATCATTTTAGGTTACACAAATTGTTTACTTGATTTTAATAATTGTAAAATTTGTTCAGAAAAATTTGCTTACAAAGGGTTATTATGATATAATAATACACCAACTACTCAGTACAATTATAATCATGTTATGCATTGAAAGGATATCAGTTTGGCAGACTGCACAAAGCTCTTTATCTGGCAAGTCTTGAATTGCAGCTGCTTGGTTTAGAACTTCACTCACAGCAGGGAAGTTCTTATCTGTAAAATAATAAATGTTTAATAGAATAAATTATTAATAAATAATTATCTTCTATGGACATATTTATCTTCTATGGACATATCTATGGACAAATATTCTAGTAATTTCTGGCAAACAATCAAACAGTATTATTTTTCTAGTTTTTATTTAGAATATGATACACGCTAGTAGGTGCCCATGGCTTCACCTGTGATTGTTTACTCAACTGCTAGATGTTTTATTTCATTTCATTTAAATCATGTGTAAACAATTAAAATGACTTACAATTAAAAAGCTAAAAACCTGGCTTCAAGGTGCATTTCGCGATTAAAGTGCACCACCCGGTGAAAAAAAAAACCTTGGATTCGAGTTCCTTAGCCCATAAAACCCCTGCATAGTGAGTTTTGTCCAGTGTTTCAATGTTTTCCCATTTAGGCATTTCTTCACGATCGTCCACCTACACAAACAAAAAAACATCTCTGCGAGATGAAACAAATGAATCAAGACAGCATACTAGAAAAAAGTAACCAGAGTTAAAAATAAACAAGCATTTACAATTATCATTAGTATATTTACAATATTTACTGTATTCTTGTGGAGTGACCTCTCAATCATCATTATAAAAACACAAAATCTCAAACACAACATTCAGCAGGTAGGCCTACTCATCAAGAAATACTTACTCGCAGATAAACAAGTGAAAATTGCTGCATTAGAACATCGATGAGTGAGGACTTGGAATAGCATGTGCTGTATTTTATAGCTGAAACTTTAGCCTTTAGTTATCATTATTAATTACCAGAATGGTACTTTCTGAGACTGTATGGTGGGCAGGAAGATGCCTGTCCCTCTTATCAGATTTTCATGAAACTTGGTATATGCACTTATAACGTCTATGGGACAAAGCTTATTGATTTTGGGCCAAATCGGTTGAACGGCACCAGAGTAATGCCCAATTATGGGTCTAATTCGGGAAAATATTACGGTACAATGAATTCATGAAATGCAAGTTAGTTCTCATGACAACAATATTGTTTGCTGTGTTCATATAGAGCTTTGAAAGTTGTAATACACTGGGCTCTAGCAAATAACACTACCCGGCATGATTTTTGTGGCAAAGCATCTAATAAGTGATTTTAACTAAATAAGGTCTCCTGATTTCAGAAATGTCACAATTCTTTTCCAAATCTAGTTTTTCATGTTTGCTATCTGAAAATGTGTCATGGCATACAAAACTTTTTATTGTTGGAATGATAATTTGTTCACACTGGTTGTGTCTGTCCGATTGAAAAATTCAATGCCATAGCTGGGATCTGAACCAGGATCTTTGACTCTCCATGTCGCTGCTCTACCACTGAGCTACCACGGCAACATGCCAGTACAACATTAAATTCTCCAACTGTCTCACATATCCCGGTTATTATTGTTGTTAAGATAAGCCAAAAGTCAAGTTCCAATAAATCAGTTATAGTTATTATCAGAATGTGTGTTATTAACATTACCATATGCAGGATCCTTTCCTGAACATCAGCTAACTGTATTCCCCACAATATTGTTTACCCACTTCCAGATGAGCCAGAAATTTGAAATTTGGCATACTTATAGTTTATAGCTTGTAACCGACGAAATTATTCCGAAATGATGCATTTTTTTTTCTTTCTTTTTTTCTTTTCTTTCTTTCTTCCTTCCCCCGAAAATCATTCAAAATGGTGGATGCAATTTTAGGGTCTGTGTAGACCTTCTTGAAGGCTTATAGTAGCTAAATGGTCGTAACAAAAAACTGATTGCACCAGCAGTAATGGATTTTTAGAAATCTACAAATTTGGTCCTATGACTTTTTGATATGTGTCCATCAGTTATACCTTATATTTTATTTTAAGTAATTTTTTTATATTTTCCTCAAATTATTTATTTTTTTACAAACTTATTGGACAGACAGAATCGTAAAATTTGGCAGGAATATTGGCATATTCAACAGCCATAGGTGTGAAGAATTTGGTATTTCTAGCTGCTCCACAAGTATGGAAAACTGGCTGGATAACCGAGACATCATTCACATCTATGAAAGTCTAATCATCCACTTATTAACATTGACGTTTACTCACTTCCAGATGAGCTAGAAACTCGAATTTGGCAGACTTATAGCTTCTAGCCTAGGGGAGAATTCTAAAAAATTATATTTTTAATTCTTCACTTCCAAAAAAAAACTTGATCACTTTTTAAATTTTTTTACTGTGTATTTGTACAGCTTCAGATGTTTTGACAAAAATAAAGGAATAGGACTACTGCTGACATGAGGAATTGTGAATTCGTTCTGTTAATATTCTAGTTATCCCACTGCCCATTTATTCCTTCACATAATGCTAATCAAATTTTCTCAAGAAACCATGGTCTAAACTCAATAGTTTCTGAAATATGTCATTTTAACCCCATCTGGCATTTTATTACATCAGTTGATATCAGCTTACCTGATTTTATTAGTATTATATTTAGGATAAGCAGTTCAGTAGCTATACAGTAGTACACAGAAGAAATTGTTATGATTATTTTTTACTTCTTAAATTAACTCCTTTTTGTTACATTCTTTACACAAGCATTATAAGTAGTTAAGAAAATATATGTGAATTATAAACTACATTGCATGCAGAGGTCCTTTGCTAGATATCAAGAACAGGGGCCGAAAGTAAGAAATAAATGAATTCTTCACATGGTTTACTGAAACTAGAATATTCATTGTCTTTTATTGTAGGCATTACATGACATTACAGGGAGATGTAGTCTGGAAGTAAAAGGTGTGATGTGCTTATATATCTCTTAATTTTCTTAAAAAACGGGAGAGAGAGTTGCAAAAGCTTACCTGAATGCATTCTCTTGAGCCATGACAGCATTAAGTACAGAGACTGGCGATCCAAACTTGTGAGAGATGTTTGAGTTACGAGTTTCTTCACTCGTTCTAATGCATGGTGCATCAAAATTAGCTGCACTATTTCATGGAAACGTTCCTTCTGGAAAATTACATAACCTAGCTCAACAGATTTATTACCGCTATATTTTCACGATACCATACTTTGTAAAAATAAATGACCAGGATTGAATATTATAGGTTTCACTTCATTAAATGATGCTGCTTCCTTCATGACAACCCACCAGTCAATCTTTTGTATGCAATTTTGAAATTACATGTAATAATAAGTTCTATACAGCATGCAATTAAAATGGTATAGTATAATCTTGAGTATTTTTCAGTGTTAACTACACATTTTAAATTCTGGCTCGAATCCCATACATTATAACAGAAAGATATTTCATATTTACAGTTTATTTTTTTTATTTTCATTCCTTCCTGTAACACTTACAGGCTGCCTTATGACAAAGAGTACCAATCATTGAAATATAGAAGGATATAAACAAATATAAACTAAATACCAATAAACCCGACTATGTAACATAATAATGTTGCACTTGAACACACATATAAGCAAACACAAGCAAAATAAATTAAATATATGGTCCATATGCATGGTTTCGAAATATGGCCAAAGATCCTTTCAATGCTGCCAAAGCAATATCTTCCAGAATTTGTTTAGGAAGGCTAAACCTTTGGCAGACATTGGCCATTATATGAGGGATGGTTCCTCGGGCCCCTATCATTAAACCCATCACACTGATAGACGTAAGGGTTTATTTTTGTTTGTACAAATTTACCGTGGGTTCACAAATCTTTCGTTTCTCTGCATCCACCTCTTCTGGCTGCTGTTCACAGGACTCGAACCTGATGGTAGGGTCCAGTATATATCCTTCAGACGACGAAGGTTTGAAGGCTACGATGTCAATCCTTACAATCATTTCAGTATTAAGTATGAAAATTTAAGTATTAAAAATTAACAATTGGCTTTTACATCCTTATTTTTTTTACAAATAATTATTAAGTTTATATTCATATATTTAAATCTTGTTCCTACACTGTTTTGGCAAGAATGATGAATTGTATCTACTGCACTTCAAAAGTACAGCTGTCAATAATGAGAGAATACAAAATGAAGGAACACACATGAAGGAACAAGTTTCTCCAAGTATGGCTCGTCATATCGATTGTAAACTGTAGCATCTTCAAATTTAATTCTTCATATTCTTTTAAATATTGAAAACTAAACCTCGTGGGAGATATAATATGGTGCATTTTCGAAACCTACATCGTACATTATTTGAAAATGCAAGGGCGCTTCGCTATGGCTGCTGCCTCCACTTCGTGCACTTAACTACAGTAAAACTCCCTTTTTAGATTCCTGTCATTTACATTTTCCTGCCTTTTACATCATTTTCTGCTGGACCCATCTTTTATCCTATTCCGATAATACATAGTGTTCCTGTCATTAACAACTTTCAAACAGTTGCATTTCCTGCCATTTACACATTTTCTTTATTGGCAACATTGATTTTCAATGAAGAACTGCTTTCCCTTAACAAAATTTTCCGCTATGTTGCCAACTCTCTTAGACGCAGTGTCAGTTTTTATTTGTGTTAGTCCAGGTGAAGTTGGTTTTCTTCTGTGCGGGTGCAATTTACTGCTTTTTAATGTATTGTAGTTATTCAAATAGCATAATTCATCGTAATTTGAATCATTGCCAGTGTTTTTGTTTTGCATGATTTTTGGTGGTATTATGAAGTTGAAATAAAACAATAGAAAATGCATTTCTTTGCAATGTGCAACATATTTTGTATAGATAATGTAAGTGTACATAGGTATCTATATTTATTTTCAAGTATTAAATTTTGCAATATATAACATTACAGCTATTACACTTCCTGCAATTTACACTTTCCTGCCATTTACACTTTTTTTAATCAGTCCCTTGAAAAGTGTAAAAAGGGGGTTTTACTGTATGTAGTTAGTGTTATGCATTAATTAGACTATATGCAGAGGTGGGTACAAGGCACTTGAGACAATATTCAAAGACAGTGGACACAAGGCACTTGCGACAATACACAAGGACAGTTGGTCACCCTGCTTCGCTCAGAAACAAAATACATCACACAGTCCGTGCAAATGTGAATATCGAGTGGGCGGAGCTTAAGGGGCAACTTATTTTTGGATTTTGCCCTTTTGTGTTTTGTACATCAAATATATGAAATCAAAAGTAGTTATGTGGGTATGTATGTTTCCTATACAAATCTAAATGCTTTGACCAATCTGCACAAAATTTTGCACACATACCCACCCCAAAAATGCAATTCAGTTCTCATGACAACAATATTGTCTGCAGGTTCACATAAGGCTTTGGAAGTTGCAAGTAACTGGGACTTGACAAATTAGAGAAACTATCAATATAATTCACTGGTGTAAATAAATAATGAAGAATGAAATACACGAAAATAATGCATATGTTGCATTCACATAACTTTCTCTACCCTGGACATGGAGAATATCATTTTCTCACTTCACATTTTGATGTAGAATAAGAGGTAATATTGCAGGGACAGCTTAATCCAGTTCTCTCAGCAAGAGTGTGTGCCAACAAATATGCTATATCAGAAGTCAGTAAAAAATCCTATCCAATGATACATTATTCATAGCTGTAGGCTTTGTATTAGTTGAGAAATATGGATGTTTATCATAGACTTTAAGCACGTAAAAGGAGACAAAATAGAAAAGAACATTTTTAGTTCTATATGTGTAGTAAATTATTATGTCCCAGGTTTTTGGGAAGGAAAATATAAAAGCAATATTGAAATTCTTTTTGATTTCAGCCCCAAAACGATTGTATGGTAACATGAGAGTGAGAAATAAAATATTCCGTAAAAGACAGTTAATATTATGTTACCAGAATTTCTGTTTCTTCTTATTTCAATTCCTCCCAGACATGGCGTGTAGAAGCAATAGAGTAAAAAATTTGAAGTCCTCTATGAGCCATAAAAAGCTATATCAAGCGTTTTTGAGGTAATAGGCCTATTTTGAGTGTGATAGGTCATTCATGTTCGCTTCAAACTCTAGATAGCTATATTAGGACGTGAAATTTGGAAAATCGAAAGTTCTCTGTAAGTTCATTTCAAATTACAAATTACAAAACTCGGACGATGCCAAGCCTTTTAAGCAAGATAAAAATAAAATTAGAGTACTGTATATACTGCACTATTTGAATTGTGTATTTGTGACCATGGGGACAAAGAAAAGAAAGCAGTTTAGCATAGAACAGAAGGTAGAGGTCATTGGTAAAGTTGAGGGTGGAATGAAATCGACTGATGTGGCATAGTGTTTAAATGATAAAAAAACTAACTTAACAGTCAACTATGTTAAAGGATGAAAAACAAATTCTTCAAATGTATGAACATTCGGAAAAGGCATGGTGTGTTGTGGAATAACTCTTACCGCATTATTTATTGTAAAATCACAAAGATTTTGTATTGACCAGTTAAAAAGTAAAATATTTGGTTTTGACAAGATTTGCTTGTTTCAGTTTCAGAATAAAGTATAAATGGTTCATTTTTATGACATACTTTACACTGAGATTTCGCTGTATACTAGACAGTCGTATTTCCAAAAAGCCAATAACTTTTTAATGTTTATAAATTTGTCTATTGTCAACAGTGCCCTCTGGCAGAAAAGAATAATCTATGGACTTAATTCCTTTTGCCAGAGGAATTTATCTTTAAAAATTTAATTTAATTTTCTTTTCCTTACCAAATCCAAAGCCTGCCCTTTATTAAAGTTCTCCTACATCAAAGTCAGATCAAAAAATCAAGGCTGTTGCCGATGATTTTCTGAATGCTTGTACAGAGTGGTCACTAGTGTTCTGCGCAAGCTTCGGGGCTCCATCCTCTGACATGATCATGCTGTGTCAGTATATCCAATTCAGATTCTGTGCACTCGGTAGGAGGAAGGAATGGGTTTGTTTATTCGCGAAATGATAGTATTATGTAAGAAAATTCTACATTATTTTTCTTACCTTGATCATAAGAACTGTATTGTAACTGTATTGCCAACTGTAATTGGGATTTATTCCTGTAGTTGGCAGAATAAAATAAATAAATAAGGGGTACTGGAAATAATGTTCCCCCACTGCCTCACATTTTTGGCACATTCTTGGAAAATTTGCATTTGAACACTAAAGTACTTCTTCTGTGATCATGCCTAACTCTATTATCTTATTATCCTTCAACTCCTCAATTGTATGGGGATTTCTTCTATGCCTGTGCGGCTAAGAAAGCTAGTGTTAGCATGCCTCCTCATACAAAACCGAAACACGAACTGTCGCTCACAGACATTCTATAACCATGCCAGAAAGATGTGTACAGTAATTATTTTTTTAACCTACACTGGAGTGAGGAAAAGGCTATTCAGACTCCCTTGAAGACTGGCATTGAATGAGCCACCACCCCTTCAAAATACAATATTTCGGTAATAGACTCGTCCAGGCTACTGAGCATCTGTCTAAGCAGTGTCAAATTTAAAAAAAATTATTGTAGTGCTGGGGTGCATAGATACTTACAACAAGACAATAAAAGCAGAAGGATACACAAGATGTTTTAGACACTCCAAGAATCCCTACCTACACAGCAAACAGACTCATTCCCTTACATGGGCAGACTGGTCACAAACCAACAAGACAGTGACTTGCAAGAAACATTTCCAACAAAGTGACAAAGATTTGTTGAGAAATACATAAAGACGGAAATATGTTTTTGTAGATACAATCATCCAATTTAATGCAATTCCAAAGATATTTCCAAATCTACCTTCATATCTAAGCACTGCTAGTAGATCTAAACAGAAAATCCTGCACGTGAGAAGAGAATAGACATCTGTCTTAAAAAGAAAAAGAATGATGCTAGCCTTCTAGACTACAATAAGATATTACTTCTTGGTTTATTTTGTTTCTCAACTACTAACCCAACACTGGTAGCATAAGAGACAGATGATAATTAGCTGGGAGAGCTTTCTGGAACTTTCACTGAACACTAGCCAGAACTAAGAACTTATCTGATTTGAACTTTTAATAGCAAATTTGTAATTTTAATTGTCCTAGATTCATAATTTCCTTTGAGAAATGCTGACCTTATTTATTTTTTAGTACACGCTCCGCAAAGTGGCTGTTTCTCGGATCGCTAACATACCGGAAAGTAGCACTTCACCGTACTAGTAATTTTACCATACTAATACAGTAAAGTTGTCATGGTAACCCCTAGTGGACGTAGTTCCAACTGTGGCTCCTAGATGCCTCTACAGTGTCTCCCAGTGTAAGTTCAATTTTATGTGTTAAGGGTTTTATTGTTCATTGTCTATTAACAAGCATAGTAAACCTTGTCATTTAGAAATCTTGAAATTAAGAAATAAATTCGATAACAATACCTTTTTATAATTTTTATGATTTGGGGTGGTCTTGAACGCACAAAGTTTGTATTACTGCTCCATAGGTTTAGTCCGCAAGACACCAGCGCTAGTTGAAAGGATTGACTTTAGATGAGCCTCTTGTACGATTGCTTCGTTTAACAAGGCATAATAAGTTTCATTGCAGAAAATATGATAAAAATGATGTGTAATTTCAATTGAGGTAAATATATTTAGTTTAATTAATCAACATTATTATCTTAACGATGTCTTTAAAAGTTTTTTTTAAGGAAAAGAAACAATCCACAGCAAGCGAAGTTTGTAAACATGCACTACTTATACAATCACCATTATCTTTGCTTTCTTTATGCAGATTCATTGAAAATGAGTGAAAAAGTGAGCTCATTAGTAGTAAAATTACAGAGCTTTTACTAAAAAATATTGTATGCACTGCACATGCAAAAACTTTAGCAGACTCATCCAGTATTCTATACTAGATTCAACTGCTAAAGCCTTATTTTGCATACTTGATATATAAATAGTTACTATAACAGTTTTACACCAAATAAAGTTTTATTTATCTGGGGTTGTTTTCATAAAACGGATCTTCAACCATTACGAGTACTTCAGAATAGAGCAATCAGGATTTTACTACGTGCACATTATTTGACACCAACTCACATTCTTTTAAAGTAAATGCCATTACATATAAGCACAGAGTAGTACATTTTAACATCCACAGTAATTTTCCAATAGAATATAACAAAGACATTTATAACTATGAAACAAGGCAAAAACAGAACATATACCTCATACATTCTTCAACTGTAAGTTATGGGACAAAGGGATTAAAATATTATTTGATCAAAACATATAATGAATTACCACAAGAACAAAAGAATATCTTAAATTATAACAAATTTAAATCACAAATAAAACTCTTTTTAAATTCTAAGATTAATTAAGTTCTTTGATATAGTAATAAATAGATACTATATATTGATCTTTATTAGACTATGTAACTATGTTTCCCTTCATCATCTATAATTTCACTTTACTCTTAAAATCAAGTCATTTTGTTTTATGTTCCTATATTATGTACCTCTTGTACCTCTTGTATATAATGTACCTCTTGTATATTTATAAGTTATTTGTAATTGAAAATTTATGTACTACAATGCATGTCATGTTGTATATAGCCCCTTAAGGTGAGCTTTGATCTTTGGGGTTTTCTTACAATAAATAAATAAAAGATTTTTAATATCCACTAGGTTATAAAAGCAGATAAATTATCAAGACTCACCAAAGCATTAAGCTTTTCCACTTCTTCTTCATCTTCGTCTATGTCACCCTGCATTATAGCAAATTTACAAAACCACATTTGGATTTTCAGTTCATATATGCTCAGCTTCTGCAACTGACTTTTCTCCACATCTGGAAATGGAGGACCCTGCAATCTGAATACATTATTTTTTTAAATATTTTACTGTGATAGGAAATGCATCTCTATCGACTCCTGATGCTGTTGATTTCTCACACAGTTCATGCTGCTCCTTATGTTACAAGGTTATCAGCACACCAAGGATATATGCATGAACTAAAAATTCTAGAAATGTACACTTAAATAAACTATAATTTTAAAATAACCTCACTATGAAATACTTCAGTATTATTGACTATTACAGAAAAGATTCTGATAACTTTTAAGTAAACCTTCACTTTGAAAAAGTTTTGATAAGGAATATCAAATTAATTACTGCTTCTTTCTCATTTAAATGAAATGAACAGCAAGAGTTTTTTTATTATTATTTCTTGTTGTAAAGCACATCTTTTTTGGTTAATACAAGCCTATATGCTGAAAATGAATCACATCACAGGATGTAATTGGAGCATTGTAAGTTCTTCAGTACTTATTCAGACCTCATCTTCCCCTTGAACACAGATGCAATACTTTCTGTAAGTGGCTTAGGAAGTTAAGTTACTATTTCTTCTTGGCACACTTTGGTAACGATCACATTATAATAGTATACTACAGTTTAATCAACTATTTTCCAAGAAAATTGGCTAGTTAGTGTACAGAAATAAGCAATTTTCTTACAAGTGGCAAGATTTTGGACACTGGCAACTGTCCCAGGAACTATTCCAGGCCCTAAATCACACAGACTTTTGGTACATGTTTTCAAATCTACATTACTCTGAGGAAACATCCGACTTCCTTATTTTATTAGTGTTTTAAGTCATACCAAGTTTTAACTGGTACAGGTGAAAATTTTCAGTTATGTCTCACTGAAGAGATTTTAATTACACTCTTCAGAGAAAAATTTGTGGTGAGAACAAAATTAATCCTGGATTGCTCCATGAATATTTATAATGGGTCTGAGATGGTTCTTGGGTAGGGAGTGGTCTCAGCATCTGCATACAAATCTAGAATCTGTACAGATACAATTCCATGTAAATGTATCAGCTTCTTATCTGAATGCTAGTCAACTTACAACAATATTAAAATGTGCTTTGAAATTTTCCTGGTACTAGTGATATAGAATATTTTCCTTGGCTTCTAACCAGGTTTTGGGGCCTATCTGAATCTCTACAGTCTAGGTTAATAGAGTACCAGAACTGCCTGGTGCTCTTTTATAGGGATGGGATGCAGCTAGGGGTTTTCGGATTGCAGAAGAGGATTGTTCAAGACCGACAAATCAGGAGCCAAAATGTTGGATTTCTTCCAAACAATTAACAAATTAGGATCCCTGGAAAATATTCTATACAACAATATTTCTAATAAAGATATTAGTTTGCTGGACTTCTGATAAATTATAATAACCCTTTCCCTACTACAGCCTTTTATATGCATCAGCTCATCACTGCTGGCCATACTATTGATGCGTATATATGTTGCACCACTCTGCATGGCTATAAACGAAATAAATTCTCCTTGAGAGGGATTCAAAGTGTGTGTGAGCACACAGTGTCATCTGTTGCCTACATCCTGGCACCATCAGTTCCCTGTTCTCTGTCTTGAGCTGCCATCTGTAGCTAAATATTTCAGGCAATGTATTGCACCATGCATTAAAATGTGGGCAACTCCAGGATTGCTTAAATCAGTCTAAACTTCAAGAAATACGTGCTGTGCTCTAGTTTCAAAGGAAACCGTCAAATTATTTGCAATTATTTCTATGTTTATGTTTACAAAAGAAATTTTGCAAAATTATTCAGCACCACCAGTTTTCACAGTGAATAACATGTTAGCAGTAAAAGGGTTAAGGAATTATGTTATAATAATAACAATGTTTTCATAACATTTTGCAGTAAAGCAAGCTTAAAGTTCACAGGTAGCTCCCTAAAAAATATAACATAACTTGGTACAGTATATGGCTCTTACCTAATGAGTTCCATTGAATCCCAATGTCTTGTGAGCTTCTGGGTTGGGTTTGACATTAAACTTCTGTAAGGGTCCACATGACCACACTTGAAGAATGTGAGCTGTGCTGGTTCTCGTTGTACTAGGTGATCAAACATTGTATTGAAACTGAAATCCAACAGAATTTTTAATAAATTTCCACAAGTAGTCTTTATAATGCTAGGAAGATTTGAGCAGAGAGACAGAAACCACTTCTTGGTACTTCCTTCAACAAAGGAGCCATACCAGACTGTCGAGAAGCGAATGGAAAGAGGTCATAAAAGTGACAGCATATGTGTGCAGCAGTGCACTCTGTGCACTGCTCTCAGATGACCTCAATACTATAATCTCTACAGGAGAGAAAGAAACTATGGTAGAATGTTCTAGAATCATGCAGGAGAGCTTCTGAAGTATGCTCATGTCGTCAAATTAGATCTTTTGTAGTGAAGGAGGTTAGGAAGGAGGACTTCAAGTATGGGTTAGTACATGAATTAGCAGTAAATGGTAGCTCCTGGTGGACTGTTATATTAGCCTTCAAGGAAAAGAATTATTGAGGGTTCATCAACAATCAGATTAAACACCACTGAGGTCAATTGGAAAAGCAGATCAGTAGAAGAAGGAACTCCATGAACCAAGGTCATTTTAAGAAAATCCATTTTACCAGCGGCCAGGTAAGCGAACGGGTTTATTAACATAATTCAAGAAGTAATTTTAACACAAAGGACAATGATATAATGACAAGAAAATTAAGAAATCAGAAACAGAAGTAAAGCTGATCAAGATCAGTGACCGTGTCATTACACCAAGGGTCTATACCAATATCAATAAATTTTTCTTATTCCAGATATAGATTTGATTTCCACTTTGCTCATGAGTTATCTGAAGTCTACAGATGCATTCAAAGAGTAGCTTTCTTTTCTATATCATTATAGATTTATTTCATATATTGTTTTTATGGTAATAATGCTAAGACGTCAAACATAATTCCTAAAGATGAGAATACTTTAAAGGCAGGAACATTAAAATGAGAGTTTACTATACTCTGACACAAGCTCATAGGAATGTCATTAAACAAGGATTATCATAAACTTAATTCCTAAAGATGGGAATACTTTAAAGGCAGGAACATTAAAATGAGAGTTTACTATACTCTGATACAAGCTCATAGGAATGTCATTAAATAAGGATTATCATTCCTAAAATAATGATAATTTAGAAATTAAAATAAGTACATACAGGCAAAAATGAAGTTTTCACTCAATGTATTGTCAATCAAGATTCGGGCAATGAATATTGCTTATTCCCCATTTAGCACTTTAAGTTGTAACTATAAAATAACTACTGATTTTACTGTGTGAGCTTTCTGGAAGTTTGACAACAATTGAGATAGTGGACTAGGGGTTCCCAAAATGTGTCACAATGCCTTAGGGAATCATCAGTCTAGTTCTAGGGCAAAGCGGTTATAAGAAAAACAAAAAATATAATCTACATAATAAGAGGAAGTGTTTGTTTGTCTGTCTGTCGGTCTGTCTGTGGGTGATGCCCAGCCAAATCTACTGCATGCAGATATCTGACATTTTAAACATAGATTGACTAAAGGGTGGCCAAATGCACCTCAGAGTTGGATTTTTAATTTTTGCTTTTGTTCTCAAGTTATAAGTGAAACACTGGTAGGAAACGTGAGTTTTAGCGATGGATTTCGCTAATACATTAACTATCGTGGAATTAATTGCAGAAGGCCTTGACCTGATTGCCACTGCAAACTGAGAAAGAAGAACATCCCTGAAATAAACCAGTAATTATCAAATAGTTGAGAGCAATGTAGCCATCGTAAAAATATATATACACAAACTTTGTAAAGTCTATTATGATGGAATAACATGCCCAATTTATGGCCAGTGTAATATAGAATAAAGATAACCGAATCATATCGGCCAAAATATGCCGGGATGTATCTTTAATTGTAACTTCTGGTCTCACATACAAGATACCACTAATCAAAAACACAGGAAGTAATTGTCTCGAATAACAACTCGGATATTTCAGAGAATAGTAAAATGAACTATATATCTTAGCTAAAAGCAGAAAGGCACTTAAGATAGTTTATCTGGAAGCTCTGTAAGAAAAAAATAGTTGTTTTTATACAATTCCAGGTCTTTTATATTATTTTACTGTAATTTGTACCACCACCAACCCAGTATGCTAAACATTGACAGTAACAATATAATTAATTCATGCAATTTATGTAAAAACAATATCAATGTTAATAAATATTACACTTTAATTACTGTTAAATAAATTATTTTCAAAATCTGAAGTTGAATAAATAATCGTGGGAGAAGCAGTGTGCACAAATATGGATTTTGGATACACATGCACTGTTGTTAAGAATGAAGAGCATCCTCAGTGTGTGACCTGCCTAAGTGTAGCAATTTCTTCTTATTCCTTCAGTTCATTCATTTGTATTTTTACATTTCAAAAAAAGAAAAGCTACTGATGTAAATTACTTGTTTTCTTTCACAGAAATACCACAAATCATATTTAAGTATTTTTAAAATCTTGGGTAGATGGGCATCATATGGTAAATGTGATATTTGCAGGATAGGATGGTTGAAAAGGTTTGGAAATCCCTTGGGTACAGCGCTGACAAGTGGCAGTAGCCTTAGTTAGAAGCACAAGCAGACATGTACTTATGCTCCACTGGAATCAAGTTAAGTGTTGGAATGGAGGCAAGTAGATTAAGAAATTCTAAAAGGGGTGGGAAGAGGTCACAGGTCACTTAGGTATTCTCACACATCAAAAACTGAAGCTATCATTAGAAATCCCCTGAAATTATTCACAAATATCAATGCATGAGGATTTGAGGAATTTCTGAACTTTCTAAAATTGATAAAGAAACTTAATTTACCATGAAAATCTTGGCAAAAGAAAATACTTTTTAATATTGAGGAAAAGAATGTGATAATGGGCTATGCCACTTTCACCACCCCCCCCCCCCACATTAAAATCAAGATAATTATGGTATTAACTCAGATTAAATTTTAAGTAATATATCCTCCAATATCGCTTGTCACTATTAGTGTTTCAAGTTATTTTTCCTTTGCTAATTTTCACAAATTTAAAAGCGACATTTCTGCTGTACAACAGTGAGCTGTACCATGTGATAACCCACAGGCCAAAACTGTATGCCTATTTATGGTCACATGATACTGTTTAAAACATGGTGGATGCAGAAAGTGATATAATTTCAAGCAGCTGCAAGGAATCAAGAAAATGGAATATGTGAGTAGGAAAACAAACAATATCACACCAATAAACTCTGACAATTATAATTCAAATGAGGCACCTGCTCAAATCTGATGAGAAAGAGATCTTTTCACTGAATTTTTGTGAGATCCATGGTTACAAACTTCAAAATTCATTACTACTAAGTAGTAACAAGTACTAACAAGTCTTGTTATCACCAATTGGGATGTGATAGAATTTATGAAGAGAAAGGAAATATATCCAAGACCACAGTGAGAAAACCGAACATCTTAGATTTTCCTCTTTCTCTTATGGGAAGAATATATCATTGTAAAAAATTAATTATTTTAACAAAATGAGATGTTTTATTATTGTTTCAGCAAAGTCTAAAGGGGGAGTGTTTACTGATCAAAATGGTTCAGTTCTGATGTCAATTCTATTGATTGACACCAGATTTTAAACATAAGTACATGACCTTATAAGCCGGGTCATTACGTAGCCCAATTTTTTATCTTGAAAAAGAGCACCAAAAAACCAAGGTCAAAGTTCATCCCATGTAAAATCTATGTCTATAAATTAAGTGTATTGCAGGAAAACAATGTTGAGGTCAACACATATGCAAGAGAGTGTGTAGGTGAGTATCAAAAGAAAAATAATACTTCTAATAGGCTATCTTTTGTTAGATAAACCCAACTTAAAAGGACAAAAAATGTCAAAGAAGGAATATTAACTGGCTTTGCTCATAGTTCATTGGAGCACTGCTTTGTGCTCAACCTATTTAGTAATAATTTTGTATAAAATAATTAAAGAGAGTTCTTTGCAGCCAGTATAGAAAAGCTAGTAACCCGTTGAACTTCATGAAAATTTGCTCTTAATGCAAGTTTACAAGACAAAATTAAGTTTCAAAACTAAGTTTTCCAACTGTTTTATACTTGAATGCACATGCACAAGACATATTGACGACGATGAGTTACGACACTGCACAGGTTTGGCTTCCAGGTTCCAGGTTTCCAATTATTCACGAAACTAGAAAAAGTTTTGAGGTCATACACATGCTTAACCACCTCGAATTTTGTAAAATGAAGTGAGTAAGTGTGGGCATTGTGAAATTCCAGGATTAATATGTGGTGCAAATGTGTTTTTGTTTCAATTATTTGAACTTAAAAAATAGGTGAAACATCCAGCTTTACTGGAATTTATTTGGAAGGAAATCTGTGCAATTAATTTCACGAAATCACTTTCATGAAAGTATAATAGTTACAAAACCTAGTGTCTGGCTTAATTAGCAAGATAAGAGTCTGGTCCTAGCACAAGTTAAATTTTCAGAATAATTGGTCAGAAATTGAGGAATTTGATGGTTCAGTAGGCTTGCCTGAAAACAGAATGAATTAAATATTTTCTTGAAAATGTCCAGTGCCAAAAAATGTAACAATTGCTATGATCATATAATGTACTAAGCATAATAAATTAGGACCAAATAAATGATACATTAACATGCTAGAATTTCTCTATGAAGGCAAACACAAACTCTAAAACATCTCAAATTCTTGTTTCTGTTGCATAGAACAGTATCGCTTTCTAGCCTTAATTATTTAATAGCATCGATCTGACTATTTCATAACTTTACCTCTTACAAATGCATGGCTGTCTACCTATGCTTACGAGACATTTTTAATATATTTGGTATTGGTATGTTTAATTAGAGTGTTTTGTTTCCTAATGTTAAACTGGCTCTATGTTTATAATTTTCTATTTAGTTTCAGATCCAAGTATTTGCACTCACTTTTCTCGTGAGCGGATCAATGAGTAGCAGTCATTGTATGTACTTTAAGCACCGTATAATATAACAACACAACAGACTGGTTAAAAATTTATGGTATTATAAACTTCATTTCACTTACCTAGTAACTAAACAAAATATTGCTTTATTTTGAGAAGCTGAAATGCCATAATATGCTGACTTCATAACTGAAATACTGTTGAGCTTTTGTATCACCTTTCTCAGTTCATTTCCTTCCCGTAGAACTAAAATATGATTAAAAAGTCCTTCACGAGTGACCACCAAGACACTTTCCTTATCCACCGCAACTGCACCTAAAAAGATATCCCTTATATCATTCATTAAAAGATGGCAAAGATTATAGCTGGCACATTATATTGTAATTAAAGAATGGTTGTTAGGTAAAAAGTAACACTAATGCACAAAATTATTTTTTTTCCTTTTCACAGCCAAATATTAATCCTTCAGCCTTTCGTAAAACTCCACGTGAAGTGGTCTCATATTAGGGAAAAGTTCAAGGCAGTGCAAAGTCTTATAAGCAGCCCTTATTAGCTAATGTTATAGTGAAAGGATAAAATGTCAACTAGAACCAAAAACAAGGCTTAGAACTTCAGAAATTTTAATAAAGTAAATAAGTAAATAGTATATTAAATTTATTCAGAAATTTTGTTTGCATGCATGTGTGTCTCTGTATCTTTCTTTTCTTTCTGTCTATAACCAACAGAAACAATATGAAATTTCCTATTAAAATTAGATGTTATATTTCAGTTAAAAGTGTGAAAGCACATAGAAAATCTACCGGTATAACTGAATGTTTTTTTCTGTAGAATTGTAGGATATAGGCCCTAGGTTCATTAATAGTTTTTCCCCTTATCTGAACTATATACATTCAGGACAAAAACCAAAACATGCACTATCACTACACAAGAAACAATAGTAATTATTTTAAGAAATCATTAAGAGGTTCTTTAGGCAATAAAAGTATAGAAATTAGAGCAAAAGACCTTTACAATCACTTACCGACCTCATTAAAAACCATTTCAAGCAATAATCTCAAATTAAGAAAAATAAAATCTTTCCTTTTAGAAAAAGCCTACTAAATCTACCGGTATAACTGAATGTTTTTTTCTGTAGAATTGTAGGATATAGGCCCTAGGTTCATTAATAGTTTTTCCCCTTATCTGAACTATATACATTCAGGACAAAAACCAAAACATGCACTATCACTACACAAGAAACAATAGTAATTATTTTAAGAAATCATTAAGAGGTTCTTTAGGCAATAAAAGTATAGAAATTAGAGCAAAAGACCTTTACAATCACTTACCGACCTCATTAAAAACCATTTCAAGCAATAATCTCAAATTAAGAAAAATAAAATCTTTCCTTTTAGAAAAAGCCTACTATTCATTAGAAGAATTTATAAATGAAAAGAATTAGTCATATATATATATATTTATAATAAGAAAGTGTGCATAAATTGTTGAGTGTTTAAAATTCTCAAAATTTTGTTAATTAGTGTCTCTTCTTAAGTGTATTAGGGTTTTTTTCTTAAGTGTATTAGTGTATTTTCTTAAGTGTATTAGTGTATTATCTTAAAAGTTTTATTGTATTTTCTTAAGTGTATGTTTTTGTATATTTCATTCTGTGTATTTAATCTCTTGTATTATTTCTCAGCCGTGTACACCTGGTACAACTGGCTAACAATAAACAATAAAACAATAAACAATGAGCATATAAAAATAACACTTAAAGGGGAGAATGGTAAAAAAAATGAATTAAAATGGAAGTTAGATTTTTCATTGCCAAAAAAAATGTAGATTACATGGCCCAAAAGTGGAATTTTGGTTTTTTCATCACAAACAAATATTTCAAAATATAGATTACATATTTTTATAAAATAACTCTAAAAAGCTCTACAGTCATTTTTAAATGTTTTGCATCCACAAAATTAATTCATGGCTGAATTTTCTTTTGCATTTCTTGAAAATAAAATACTATTTTCTTCTTCTCACTTCTTCCTCTTCTTCATGTGCCATCTCCTATCAGAGGTTGGCTAGCAATATGGTATTTGCCTTTCTCCAGGATGTAATTTCAAATAAGGAAGCTTTTTATTCCATCCATATATATTGAATATTATTGCATGAAATTTCCAGAGCATCATTAAGACATTCTAAGGAATGATTCTATTAACTAGTTTTTTTATATACAACAGGGCACTATTTTACAAAATATTACATTAATCAAGTTCTCAAAGCAAAATCTTCATCTAGCAACCACTCATCACAATTGCATTATAATATTTTTACCAAATATATACTTACTAAATTGCAATTATAATTACGATGGAAGTATATAACATGCATATACTTACCAGCAACAGAAAAATTTTCAATAAGGAGAGGTTCCGTTGAAACTATAGAACCTTTTGTATCTAATGCTATAGCAAATCTTCATCTAGCAACCACTCATCACAATTTCTACCAAATATACACTTACTAAATTGCAATTATAATTACGATGGAAGTATATAACATGCACATACTTACCAGCAACAGAAAAATTTTCAACAAGGAGCGGTTCTGTTGAAACTACAGAACCCTTTGAATCTAATGCTATAGCAATCACAAAACCTCCTTTCACTGCAATTAAAGTGATTTCAGAGCTATCTGTCGATAGTGGGAAGAGACTCTTCACTTGCATTCTGTCATCATAAGACCAAAGTTCTGATAAGGGATTACAACAGACTTCATCACCTTGCCAATTTACTGCAAACATCTTGATCTTTCCAGACACTTCACTCACGCATAACCATCCTGGAGTTAACAAGAGATTGTTATCAGTAGAACAACCCAAAAGCATAATAAGCATAAAAAGCAAAACAGTTGTTGCTACCCAGAACGTGATTTTGGGAGTCTAAGGGTGTGAATAAAATAAGTTTTAAAAGCACATTAAAGCATAATTTTTTTTAAAAAAGCTCAAAAACACAATATGTAATATAAAGCATAATTCTTGAAAAATTAACTGCCTGTATAACTCTAACAATAGATGCAATGCAAGTTAACGTCTTGTCGTAAAGATGAACGGTTTTATGGTTAATGCACAATCTGAATCAGAGCAGTTCACACCTACCGATCACCAGCATGCCAAAAATTGCTGTAAATGCAATTCGAAAAGTTTGTGAGTTTCCCAAGATTATTTTTTGGCGGAAAAGCGGAAATTGCATTAATTTTGAAAAGAAGCCCATTGTGCAAAAGCATGTGGAAAGTTTTAAACATAAATCTCAGAAACAGAGTGATGGATATGGTTCAACTTCAAGTGGTCCTAGCAGTATACATTACTATACCTCAATTATGGCAATGTATGGAATAATATGAAAGGATAATATGAAAGAAATTATCAAACAATTCAGCTAAAGCTTGCAATTTATCAACTTCAGAAGTATGGTACAAACTGAGATTGACATAGATGACTAGATTTTCATTTTTTTAGCTTTATTCTCTTATTGTAGTGAGTTCTTGCATAATTTTATATTATGGTGTTTTTGTATGACAAAGTTACTTTATTGTCACAAAAAATCATTTAAGACACTGAAGTTTATTTGTAAGAGATAAATACATTAAAAAATAAAGCATAATCATCAAGAAGATAAAGCATAATTATACCAAAAATAAAGCACAATGTGGGCAGCTCTAGTTATCAGCTATCAACACATATCATTTTTGTATAATAGGCAATAAATTTGTTGAAAATGTATAGGAATGCATTAAATTTATATGAAACCATTTTATTCACAAGCCTCATATGTCAGTATCCTGTATTACTGAAAATACAAAGGATAGAAGAAAAGCAACACTAGGAGGATGGTACCAATGAAGCTGACCGGTACGGATTCTTAACGCTCTTATAAATCAGGCAATTGTTATTTATTCGCACTTCTCGACTTTTAGTAAATTAAATTGGGTATTCCTACTTTAAAAATACACAATTTTGTCACAAATCTTTTAAGCAAACAGTTTCTATCTTAAAGGATCGTACCCAGTTATTTTGACCAGTTCAATATTTTGAGTGTTCACAATGCTAAACAATGTGCATCTTGAATGACTTGTGGCTAACAGTTCATTGTTGAGTCGCATTCTTGCTTATTTATTCTCAAAATTCATGACATTTGGTTGAAATTAAGAATCAGCATGCTCATAGAACATTTACTGGTGTATTACTTTCTGTAATTTTTGCAATTCCTTGTAACTATGGCATATCAGAATATTCTTTGAACTTATAGTTGTTTAACACAAAGAATAAATGTCATTTTAACATATTCTGTTCAACATAAAAACACATTGTACATGAGATGAAGAAAGTAGTCGGTTAAAACGACCGGTAAAGGTCCAACTAGGTAGTAAGATGATGCTGGTCCTCTTATTGTTAAGAATTCCTGAGGAAGGGAACACTTTCAACCTTTAGAGATCAAGTTCAGATCATAATACTTATTTCAAGTCCAGTATCTAATAAACCAGTGATCGCCAAACTGTCGATCACGAGCTACTAATAGCTTGCAGGGACGTTTTCGGTAGATCGCGTCAAGAGTTATCTACTTGTACCATGGAGAATTTTTATTTTGAAGAAGACAGTGCACCAGTGAAGTTGCAACTGATTGATTTTCAAAATGATTTATCTGTAAAATCACTTTCTTCAAGCTCTGAAAATATTTGTCCTCTTGTTCCTAAAAAAAATATCCAATTTTGGTTCAGGTTGCTCTCAAAGTGAAGGCAATGTTCAGCTCTACAAATATGTGTGAGGTTTCTTTTTCCAGTATGAAATTTATTAAAAATAAGTACAGAAACAGACTCACTGACAGACTCACTGATGAACACTTGGACAACTGTATTCGAATGGCAGCCACTACCTACTCTCCCAACATTAAAAAACTTGTTGATGATAAAAAAGAGTTCCATCCTTCTTATTGAAGTTAATAGCCTAAGTGTAATAAAAAAATTCTGCCCGTACATTTGTTATTTATTACTACGTACACTTCAATTTCTTTCTTATGTACAATTCCACTTCAATTTCATTTTGTTATATACAGTTTAATTAAAATTTATTTCATATTTAGGCAATAAACAAATGTAAGTTGTTTTTTTTAAGTTGGTAGTTCTTTTGGTTGGTAGCTCACAGTAGGATTTTAAAATGGTACATTAGCTCAGAAGCTTCTTAAGTTTGGCGGCCACTGTAATAAACGAAACTTATTGTAGACTTCAAAAAACTATGAAAAGTTACGATTACTTAGGACAAAAATTTGTTATTAAATTACCTCATACTCTGTTGAAACTACTACTGAAAAGACTGAAGAAGAAGAAAAAAAAAAGTTTTATACATGGCTAATCAAAAAATTAATTTTATAACTACGATGAATTCCTCTCATTTAATAGCATAGAATTCATAACTTAACAATTTACGAATATCAAATAACTGAACTATTGTTACTGCAATTACAGCAAACTCCAGACAATCAGTCTTATTCAGACATGCATGAATAATAGAAAAACACAAACAATCCGAACATTAGGATTATTACTATTCTAACATATGAGTTGTTACAAGTTATAAGTACAATCTAATGTGATTTTATTAGGCTTTAAATGCTACTAAATAACGCTAAACCATAATGCTCATTATACTCAAAGTTTTCATTACCAATAACAGAATATATATGTATATATAATTATGTATAAATTATTTTAACCCTTTGCAGGCACAATACAGATATAACGGATGCAAAATGTTTAATTTCCCAAAAATATTTAATTTTCCTGAGTATTGTTATACTCAGAGAAGCATGTAAAATTCTCTATGCACAACACGATGAAATAAAGTGTGGGAAATTCAAAACCTTGCATCCATTTATATCTATATTCCGCTTGCTAAGGCATAAAATAGAAGAATCTTGCACAGATCCGCCCACAGATAATCAGGAGTTTGCTGTATATGTATATTAGTTATGCTTGATACAGTAGTGTCTATTTCAGCAGTATTGTTAAATGATAAATGCTATTATTATTATACGGAAAATGTAAGAATCACTGCTACCTGTGTCTTCACTCTTTGGTATCCACTGTAACTGTGTGAAACGATACATCTGTGTCTCATGTTGTAACAGCAACGTGGCCTTTGCCTGTTCGTGCTTGATATTAGAGACTGCATTGATTTTCCAAAATAGCAAATCACCATTCAAAAGACCCATAATTAACATCGCACACTTCTGTCCGGTGCTGTTCATAAGTGTGCTCCATGTAATAGCTGTAAGCAATTGAATAAAAAACAGTATTATTATGCATTCCCAAGAAGGTTTTAGGTACAACTAAAAATACATTTAACTTTCAAAACAGTAATAACAGATATATTTCATAAAATGTAATGTCTAAATCATCTTCCCATCTCATAAATAATTTCCAACTATAGCACATCCTGCTTATTATGCATTTTGGTAAAAATCCCTTGATAAGCAAAATAAAATTGTTTTACTGCATCCTAGAAAATTGATTTTTCTATGTTATTAGTTCTCAGACTTCATAGCCCCATAATAGCAAGGGGATAAGATGGATTCTTCACGTCTATAAGTATATCTGCCCTTCATTGGTCAAAATGAAAGCTATTGATATTGATATTGAGGAACCAAAGCATTACGTAGTTTCAAACCTTTGTGTATTACAGTGTTTGATTTCTTTGATGTTCTGACATTGTCTAAGTGAAATCTATTGTTATTTCTTGTGGAGTGATGATGAGTTTTGTTCTTACTGCTGAAGTTATGGACATTCTTGTGAATGAAAGAAACAGTTTCAAGGATGTAAAGACAAGGGAGTGGAAGAATATCAAGTTTTTTTAATATTGGTCTACAGAGCGTTGTAACAGGAATGCTGACCAAGTGCCTAACAATTTTCTTTTATAAAGTAAATATTTTCTTAGACATGTTAGATAATCCCCAAAAAATTATTCACATAAGTCAGAACAGATAGGACATTGCTTCCAAACCCCGATATGGTGATGATGCTGGATTATAGCCCCAAACACTCTTACATGTCACAAAATCCATATTAATAGCACTTCATATACAATATAAACATAAATATACATTGAAATTATAACTAGTGTCTACCTGTAGCCCTCAACATTCCCACTCGAGTACAAAGCGCTTCAAACTGTTCTCTTGTATTGTTTGCATCACATATCTTCCAATTAGCACAACACTTTTCCAACCAGAGGGATGAAATGTCTAGGACAGTAAACCAGTGTTTCCCTCTAACGGACTGTATAACCACTGACCCATAATTTGTCATAGATGCCAGCAAGCATCTGGAATCACACAAAAATTATATTACGTAAATATTGATCTTATTTATAATCAGAAGTTTAAAAAAAGGGGAAACACTTTTAAGTTTACAGAAAATTAATTCTTACTGTTTACAAAATACAATATACTCTAACCATCAGTGCAGGGTAGGTCCAAACAAGTTTCTTACACAAGGCCACTTTTGATATTGGTGCACCCCCCATGTTTTCAGGCTAATAAAAGGAAAATATTGTGAAGTGATTTGTATGAACCCATTGGTAACTCCCCAGTGTTTTCAAAAGCAATAAACATAAGTACAAGGGTTACGTTACAAAACTGAATCCCATCCTATTTATAAACATCTTGGCGCTCCTCACTCATCAAAACCACTTTAGTCCTAGGAACTCATTTCTGCCGACTAGCTAAATCCATAAATAATCAACACCCCATTCAACTTTTCTTTATGTATTTGTATTTGTGTCCTAATCCTGTAATGTAAATGGGTGAACTGTGCCTGAGAACTAAGTGGTAGCGACAGCTGCAAGAATGCCACACCAACCCAAGACCTTTAGCTACACTCCCGACACTATTGATTACAAGTTTAAGTTCTATTGAATGTCACAAAGCCTGCTGTGGGAGTCTGGAACTATTTGAACTAGAGCTTGTTATGAAAGTCCCATCACTTAATGATTTAAACACCATGGTATCATATTAAAATATAATTTATGTGTGAAAATAAAATAAAAATTTAAAATCACTCGCGGCAATCTTTTCGAGTATATCAAACCAGCTCATCATGCAATATTGTAAACAAAACTATTAATATTACTCCATTCTAGAGTAAATGATCATACATGATGTTGCTATAGTTTTTCTCACCTTTCAAGTTGAAGCATACCAGCAGGTGACCATGCCACTTGGGTTACATAAGCAGGAACAGTCTTGGTGTTCTTCAAATTCGGAGCAAGACAAATGTCCATCACCATTTCGTACACTTCTTGCTGACTTAATTTCCATATTATACTGTCACAATCAATACTACAGTGTGAAGTTGGAGTAAATGTATCAGGTGGAATATAGCTGCGGTGAACTTCTAGTCCTTGTTGTGTATTGTTGGGATCTGTCACCAACTCCTGCAACCATGAGCACAAGGATGAAAGTGGTTAAGACTTAAGCTATAAGTGTAACTCCAAAATTAATAGCATCTGAAAGCACAAAAAGGAAGACGCCACAGACAAATAAATTCTGGTTTGGAACACAACTTTCTTTTGATCCCAAGGAAACAATCCATATGGACCTCTTAACAAAAATATATTATTTCAAATTAAAAATGCTCAACTGCTACAATTACCGGCTTTATTGGGATGCCTGAAATACACTGTGATTATAAAGAAGAATGGTAACAAAATAACAATAATTTATTCTTACCATACATAACTATATTAACAACAAAAACACAATAACTGTTTCAAGTTTTTTTTTTGTGGTTTGTAGTATGTTTGTCACTAGTGAATTTGTTATAGCCTTAAAATAATTGTAATATGTATTATAATTTTTTCCTTTGTACCAATGTATGTATGTCACCCCTCGCATGAGCTTTGCTCTTTGGGGTTGTATTATATATTAAATATTTAATTTAAAATAAGTAAATAAAGGTTTATGTAAACACTACATGTTCGATTTCAGCCCCATTAATGGTACATTACATTTTGAGATATTTTCCAGTTCTGTCCACTTATAGATTCCATTGCTTCTCTGATATGTTGACTTGGTTCAGAATGTCCTGAGATTTGGTGGGAACATACACAACTTTGTTTAAGTATCCCCACAGAAAGAAGTTAGAGGGTGTTAGGTTAAGCAATCTCAACATCAGAGCAACGTCAGTGAATTGTTGCTTCCTGCATGACCAACCCATTGTTCTGGTAGGGTATCATTTAGGTAATTGCAAACATCTAAATGGAAATGAGGAGCTGAAAAATGTCTGGCAGATCTTCCTGCATCTGTGATATAGATCAATGTATTATTATCAGTCCAGGTAAGAGGGACCTTATTAACAAACAAAAACCTACAACTTGCGTAATTGCACAATAAAGAAATAAACAAATCTGGAATTTGAAAGCCATGACCTACTTTGCTTTCTGTACCCGGTCATTTAACATTGTTGCCATTTCTTCTATATATCTCAACTTTTGCAAACTAATTTTCAAATGCTCCAGTTCTCTTCCCACTTGTGCAAGCAAAGGAACTCTAAAATTAGTTTACATAAAACTTAGATAATTAATGTGTCATTCAGGTTAATACAGTTGTGTTTGGCTGTTTAGTTTAAGAATAAATCAGCTTTGTTTTTGGACCATACATTTTTTAATCACTGTATAAAATGGAGTTATTTCTAATGCAGCCACAGAAACTATTACAACTAGTTGACGATGACTTCTAATTGCACTTGAAAGTTTTCGAATGCTTATTTACAAAAATAAGGAATGTCAGTGAAATTTTAATAAAACAGTTGCACATTAATTAATTATACCAATATATAAAGAACACCAAAATCTCCTTGGTCCTATATTCCTCTGGGATCAGGCCAACCATTCAACCACTGTGTCATCTACCATAAACAGATGATAGAACTGGGTGGCCTGTGGCCATTACTGATGGTTTACAAGAACAGAGACACTACTCCTTGGTGCCACGAGACTGAGTGCACCTGTTCCAAACTTCCCTACCTCATAAAATCCATGGAGGTACCAGGGATCCAACCCAGATCTGTGGAACTGTAGTCAGCAACAATAACTACTAGATGAAGCACATTGTCAATACATAGTGTTCACCATTCAAAAATGATTTCTTTTCCATAACTAAAATAAATTATCCTATAAAATTCAATTTTTCAAGAATCAGAAAAGGAGTTTTATCAAAGATAATAGTTAGACTAGCAGAAACATCCAACGTATTGCAACAGGCATTTTAAATTTACAGAGTTTTAAATGTGTTAATGTTTTGAACAAGTGGAGAAATTCAAATATCTTGCAGCAATAATTACACACACACACAATATTAAGGCAGAAGTTAAGTCTTGTCTTCTGTCCAGAAATCTGAACATAAAAATTTATAAGATAATTATCCTACGGGTTGTATTATATGGATGTGAGACATGGTCGCTTACTCTTCGGGAAGAACATAATCTGAGAGTGTTCGAAAACAGGGTGCTTAGATTTATATTTGAGCCTAAGAGAGATGAAAATGGAGACTGGAGAAAACTGCATAACGACGAGCTTCATGACCTGTACTCTTCACCAGACATAGTAAGGGTAATTAAATCACGGAGGATAAAATGGGCTGGACATGTTGTATGTACGGGGGAGGAAAGATATGTCTCAAAAGTACTGACAGTCACAAAGGGAAAGATCACCTGGAATACCTAGACGTAGGTGGGAGGACAATATTAGGATAGATTTAAGGGAAGTAGGATTTTCGAGGGATGATTGGATAGATGTAGCCCAGAATAGGGTTGAATGGCAGGCTCAGGTAAGTGCTGGAATGAACCTTCAGGTTCCATAAAATTGATATTCCTTTAGCTTGCTTAGGAATTGTCTATTGTCATTGAGTAAGTAAGCAAGTTAATGTTTCTACTTGTGCATAGTTATAGCTAGTTATAGCTCATGCAAAGAATTATGTATAAAGATACTTTGTAGACTTTTCATAGTATTGATAAATGCACTTTTCATTCATTATATGCCCTCAAAATCCTATAAGATATAGGAAGTATAATAGAAACAAGGCAAACAAATGTCATATTTTTATGTACGAGGGCGAATCATAAAGTAAGTTACACTTCCAAGTTATGGCCCTTTATGAAACCACCTACACATAGGCAACATGGCTATGACAACATACAATGTACGTTCAATTTTCCACATAGTCCCCAAGAGACTGTAAACATTTCTCGGACCGGTCAACCAACGTTTCAATTCCGGATGCGTAGAAATCACCTGGAGATAGCTGCTTTCACCTCCTCATTGTTTTGGAATCGTCGTCCACCGAGATCCTTTTTCAGCTTACCGAACACATGATAATCACACGGCACTAAGTCTGGACTGTATGGAGGATGTTGCCATACCTCCCACTTGAATCGTGGAATTTATGCCGAAAGGCACAACAATCAACTTGGTTTCATATTGTCAAACGTTGAACCGGTTACATAAGGCAATTAAAGAAAAGCACTGGAGAAAATTGAGCGCCAGTGTGATTTTGTTGCACGATAACGCAACATCTCACACGACCCGCCAAAAGTCCGAACTGCTGCAGCCATTCAAGTGGGAGATATGGCAACATCCTCCATTCAGTCCAGACTTAGCGTCATGCAATTATCATGTGTTCGGTAAGCTGAAAAAGGATTTCAGTGGACGACGATTCCGAAACAATGAGGAGGTGATAGCAGCTGCCTTCAGGTGGTTACATAGCACTGGAGGTGATTTCTATGCATCCAGAATCAAAAAGTTGGTTGACCATTCGAAGAAATTTTTACAGTCTCTTGGAGACAATGTGGAAAAGTGAACGCACATTGTATGTTGTCATAGCCATGTTGCCTATGAGTAAGTGGTTTCATAAATGACCATAACTTGGTTGTGTAACTTACTTTTTGATTCACCCTCATATAAGTCTAATGCCTACGAAACATAAAATGTTAAATCCTACTTTAATTACAGGTATTCGTATTTGCCATCCCCCAATTCTTATAATGATCACATAGGCAGAAATAAATTAAACTCGTCGGCATGACCTGATGGCACAACTTTAATCCCATAAAGCAAAGAAAAATTTGTATGCTACCTTAGGGTTGGGGGTATGCCGTGGTGTAATGGTTAAGGCACTGCGCTACAAACCGGAAGGTCGCGGGTTCGATTCCCGATGAGCTCGTTGAGTTTTTCCAATTGGCCCAATCCTTCTGGAACTAACAGAAATGAGTACCAGGCGTATTCCTGGGGGTAAAATCACGGCCGGTGCTTAGGGCTGACAACCTTGCCACCTTCATGTGCCGTATGTCACAATCTGGGAGCCTTAACCTCTGAAACCCATAAGGGATCACTTTACCTTTTTTTTTCTACCTTAGGGTTGCCAAATTCCAAATGACAAAATATGGCTTTAAAGCTATCTACTGCACTTTCCACTGCAGCAATTTTCACTTCATATTCAGGTCTTTTCACAAACTTGTGCACTATTACTTTCTTCACCACACTGCTTTCATTTTACTCATGATCAAATTAGTACGAACTAATTTCTAACAAATAACACCAATTGTGCTGCGAATGGAATTTTGTTTCAAATGTGAAGTGTGAACAGTTGTTTCAAAATTATGCATCGTACAAATTGTAGCAAAATCAGAAGTATGTTGAGAAGTTTAAATTTATTTTGCACATTTAGTTTCCTAATTCTAGATACAAGCAGCGGGTTAAATCAATGAGTAGAGTAGTGGACATTCTAAGATGTAGGTTTCACCAACAAATGTATAGGTTTAGCGAAACATTTTACACATAAACATATCAATGAAAGAGCCAATTAGCAGTACCAATAAAATTACTAAATGAACTTATTTACTGTAACAACAAATTTTTGACAGTACATACAGTACAAAGCTACATGTGTTATTCCTTAAGAAAATTGTACTTTTTTATGTTATTTATTGCTTTTAAAACTTTTTTTAGTTTTAATTAATTGAAAAAGTTTTTGGTATGATAATTTCAAAATATAAACACATTTAAGAAGAATTCAGATTATCATTCACATAACACAAGAGCAGCCAATGACATTGACCTGTCCTATCATAGGCTTACCAAAAGTCTTAATAGCAGCACTTCACATCAAGGCATAAAACTATATAATAAGCTCCCAAATTACATCAAAGAATTAAATAACCAGAAGTTTAAAAAAAGCAGTAAAAAACATTCAACTAGAACTACCTTTCAGTATAAGTGGATATCTAGATTTTACCATCGCAAAAGCAAAATCTGAACAGGTCACCACATTGTACGTATAGTTTATTTTATTTATTTTTTTAATGAATTATTTATTGTCGCTTTAACTCATAGGAGTCTAATCGCGACTGTACAGATAATAACATTACATATTACAATACATATAATAACCAGTAATACATTTTGACTTATAGGAGACTAATCGCGACTGAACAGATAACAACATTACATATTACATTACATAAAATAACCAGTAATACATTTTGACTTAAAGGAGTCTAGTCGCGATTGAACAGATAATAACATTACATATTACATTAAATATAATAACCAGTAATACATATTAGAACAATATTAGTATATGGTTGCATAGATTTACAAAAGAAGATATAACATTAAATTTTACTATAAAAATGGATATCTTTTAAATATAATATAATGTTTTTGAACATTTTTACATTATTGAGAACTTCTAGGTTGTCTGGTATATTGTAATTTTTCCTGATCTGGTCAAAACGGAGGCATTCTGTGAGTATATGTGACACTGTCAGTGGAGAATTACAAGTTGTACATTGTGGTACATTATCTCTTGTAATTAGGTATGAGTGGGTCATTTTAGTGTGGCCAATTCTTAGACGGGTTATTAGGACTTGGTGTCTACGGTTTAGGCCTTTAAAGCAACAAGCAGCAGTGGAGGATCTTCTTACTGAGTGAAGCTTGGTTTCTTGACGTTGAGACCATTGTGTTTTCCATGCTGAATTGATTTTGTTACGGATGTGTACAGAAAAGTCTGAATGGATTGTAAGAATATCTGTGTTACATGAAAGATTTAGGACGGCAGATTTGGCTGCCTCGTCTGCTTTCTCATTGCCAGGTATTAGTTGATGAGAAGGAATCCAACAAAAAACTACTTGTTTTCCATGTTCCATAGCCAGGTTATATGATATTTGTATATTCTGTATAAGTGGATTAGTTGAGTAGATACTTTGAGTAGCCATAAGAGCAGATTTAGAATCTGAAAAGAGTATGAATGCCTGGTGATTTGTATCTGTAATATATAATAAGTCTTGTTTAATAGCAAACAATTCACTAGAAAATATTGAAAAACAGTCGGGAAGTCTCTTAGACTGAATTAAATTAGGTAGGATTGTAGCACATCCTACACCATGGGTAGACTTCGAGCCATCAGTATAAATATTGACATGATCAGTATATATATCAGAAACTTCACGGAAAAGATGTTGGTAAATAGTCATGTTTGTCTGTCCTTTTCTATAGGATTCGATTTCTAGATTAATAATTGGTTTTTTAAGTCTCCACGGAGGAACCTCGTGAAATCCTATATTCATCATTTTGGGAAGGCTAATATCAAGTTTCTTTAAGTAACGATTAATTCTATCGTAGAATGGTAAAGATCTGAATTGGCTATGGTGGATGGTACTGTGAGGAGATATTGAAGGAAATACGTAGCTATATACATTTGAATATGGTAAGCCAGCAATTTTTGTTGCATACTTTAAACTTAAGTATTCTCGACGAACGTCAAGGGGAGGCTCATTTAATTCCATGTGCAAACTGTCGATCGGGGTAGTATGAAAAGCTCCCAAAATAATCATAAATGCAGCAGATTGTATGCGATCAAGGTCCTTAAGCAACGAAGAGTTAGCTGAATTGTACACAATTGAGGCGTAATCCAGCTTAGGTCTGATAAACGCTTTATATGTCACATGAAGAACATTGATGTCAGATCCCCAGTTGTTAGCACTCAAAGTTCTTAATATATTTAATCTCTTCTTGCACTCAGTTGCAAGATATTTAATGTATGGCGCCCAGGTAAGTTTAACATCAAATGTTAAACCTAGTATTCTTACAGATTTGACGACTTCGATCTCAGTTCCATGAATTAATAACTTGGGCTTCTTTTCATCACGTCTAGATCTTGAGAAGAGGATGCACTTAGTTTTATTCTCAGAGAATTTGAATCCAATTTCAAAAGCCCAATCTTGAAGTGAGTGTAACGATTTCTGCAAAATTTCTTGAGTAGTAGAAGTGTTTCTACCTTTAAAAAAATAAAAATGTCATCTGCAAAGAGACACGCTTTGACTGGCAGAGAAATATGGTTTCCCACATTATTCATGGCAATTATAAAGAGTGTTACACTCAAAACTGAGCCTTGTGGGACACCATTTTCTAGTTTATTCTTCAAAACAGCTTGTGGCTATTACATTTAGCAACTTTTATTGTGCCTTGATGAACGAGGTGCATCCATAAAGTAACTTTCCCAGGGGATGTTTACAGAAACTAAAAACAATTTCATGCAAATATTTATTGCAACAGAGACAACAAGTGTTCAGCTATTTTTCAATACATTCGCCACCGGAATTGAGACATTTGTCATACCGTGGGACCAACTTTTGAATGCCTGTGTCGTAGAAGTCTGCCGCCAAGAATTTGAACCACTATGTGATAACCATCTTTGTCTCTCTGTCATTCTCTATCTTTTTTTTTTTTTTTTTTTTTTTTTTTTTTTTTTTTTTTTTTTTTTTTTTTGAGGTGTAGGAAAAGATGGAAAAAGATGGAGGTGTTTAAACATCACCCAGTTGAACTTCTGCAGGAGACTTTCTGGGAGGTGTTTAAACATCTCCCAGTTGAACTTCTGCAGGATACTTGAGAGGTCTTCAAACATCCACCCTACAGCCCAGAACCCGCTCCCAGTGATTTCCTTCTTTTCCTACACTTCAAGAAATGTCAGAGAATGAAAGAGAGCGGAGATGGTTGTCAAACAATGGTTCCAATCCCAGGCAGCAGACTTCTATGACACAGGGAAACGGAAGTTGGTCCCATGGTGTGACAAATGTCTCAATTCCGGTGGCAAGTATGTTAAAAAACAGCTGAACACTTGCTGTATCTGTTGCAATAAATATTTCCATGAAATTGTGTTTAGTTTCTGTAAAAGGCCAATGGGAAAGTTACTTTATAGAAGCGACTTGTATTTAATTGTATTATTATCATTAATGTAATGAGATAAGTTATTTCCCTATACAGTGTTTAAATTTGTTAAGACCTGACGTGTCCAATATCATGTATTTGATTTATAGGACGAATACTATTTAATATTAATAGACTGCACACAAAGTTCTGCTTTCACAAGATTCACACCAGGTCTGTTTCTTTCAGAGCTCCATAGATTGTTCATAATGCTAAATGTTCTTTCAACAAAACATTACTAGGAGGAATAGCAAAACACTGGTTACCACTTGAAGTAGATGTGAAGAACATAGAGTACATTCACAAAAATTCCCTTTTTCATAACAATAATACTCTCAGCCTTAAAAAAAACGGCTTTTCGCGGATTTTATGCTTTACCGGCCGGACACCGGCTTAGCGATGTAAAAGACGTTAATAACTGGCCTGGCTGATGAAATACCGGCCATTTCGCAAGCCTATGCTACCTGCATAGATACAGTTGTATCACCCCATTTACAAAGCACATCTAAAGATGCAGGGTCAGCTATTATAACAAAAGGAAATATATCTTTGTTGTAATTAAAGATTAAACTTTCGATACATGGAGATACAAGGCCAGAAACCTGACTGTATTGCAGTTCAAACAGAAAACGCAGCCACATCATGGACATTTTCTCAATTTCTTCCCCCTTGAATGAAATATTTTACACAAAATCTTTTTTTTTCTGAATTTGTCATATCAAATGTAGGCCTACTGATTTGTGCAAAGTAGTGAATTTTTTTTTTTTTAAACTTTCGGCATTCCAGTGACCAATACAGTATTTTCATCTCTATTTCACGGCACAAGAGCAATAAACCATCCCAGCTCAAACCCTATTTTTTGAACCAAGGATTTGCTGATCTTCCCTTTCAAGTGCACGGGTATTTTTGTTATATTTTAAAAATTTGGAAACCAGACCCTCTAAATGGTTCATTTACAGACCAGACATTGGGCTGATTAAATGAGGAAGTATAAGTGCCAACGTAGCATTGCACAAGAGGTGGATAACATTGTGATGATTTGCAAAATTGCAATTCAAAGGTGGTTGACAGTCTAGTTAATTGCGAAATACGGAATAAGTATTTTAAAGAATAAAAGTTAAGAAATACGTGGAATAGGAAGTTGCCAGTAAGGAGTATTTTGGTAGTGAAACGTCACGGTTGCCAGTCGGGAGACGAGTTGACGGACGAAGTTATAAAAGGGGCGGACTGACCAGTTCGGCCCCTATTCTCTTCGATCTTCTTTACGGGGACGCCATCAGCCAAGAGCACCCCGGTGCAAGTATATTTAAAATTTGTGTAGTATCTTCAACATGAAGCCACTATGTAAGTACTCAATGTAATTTCATTTAATTTAAATATTAATAAACCTAGTCATTTGTTATTTGTTGGTAAAACTGGCTTTGAAATTAGTACATGAGATGTGCCGTTCCTTACCCTTGTCCTCGAGGTTGCGACAGTAATATAAATTTTGGGCCATCCTGATAAATCGTGTCCCGGGGTAAAAAGGGTGTCAGAATGAAATTGGGCCCCGGGATACGACATTTTGTTACTCCACAGTGGTCCAATGGCTTGGTTTAATTTTATCTATAGTCAGTGGGGCCCAAAAAAATTGTGACTCCAAGTCTTCTGATTTCACGAACTTTCAGTTTACACCATTCTTCTTAAAGAGTTCATTAAATTTATTTTCAAGTTAGAGCAAGGGCACATAGATCGATCTGAAAATGAGAGTTCATTTGCATTTTGAAAATGAAACCAGGGAGAAAAAATTAAAATCGGTGTTTGTTAGAGCATTTATTCCCTAAAAATCCTAACAAAAGCAAAGAAATTATTGACAAAATTAAATATAGCAACAAATATATCAAAATGACTACATAATTATTAAATTATGGCAAAAATGTTCACCAAACACAGATTCCTGCAGCCATGATCCAATTGTAGCCAATTTTCACCTCTGTTTTAGATATTGTATACTACCAGATGCCCTTGGCTTTGCCCATGATAATTACCTCGAAAATTAAAAATTAAGAGCATAATGATTACAGCATTATATTTATTAACAATTACACGTGAACTATTCATAAACTAAATTATTAATAATTATAAGGAAAAAGCTAAAAATCTGGCTTTGGAGTGCATTCCATGATTAGAAAGCACTGCCTGGGAAAAACAACCTCAGATTCGAGTTTCCTGGCCCAAAAAACCTGCAATGTGAGTTCTGTCCAAATCGATCAATGTTTCCCCACTTAGGCCTATATTCAATATCCCTCTTCCATCTATGTTGAAAATTTCAGATGACGGCATGCCTTGACATTACAAGCAAATGAATCGACCAGCGAACAATTACAAAATTGGAGCAATCGATAATTCCATGCAATACGTTGAAAAAATCACGATGCTCTTATTTCCAAGTTATGACAAAAAAAAAAAGCAAAGCCACCTGCAATGTAATAAAAACTGATGCTTTGATAGGGCTAAAAATAATATTTTCTGCCAGTTTTTCACTCATAACTCACAAACAAAAGCAAAAATTAAAAATCAAGCTTCGAGGTGGATTCGACCGCTCTTCAATCCATCTATGTTTAAAATTTCAGAACCTGCATGCAATAGATTTCGTTAGGCATCGTGCACAGACAGACAAACAGACAAACACTTCCTCTTATTATTACAGATTCAGGCTGAATGATCTGCAAGATACTTTTTAGCATAAAAAGTATTGTTCTGAAGAACTAAAATTACTGAACGTTATATTCACAATGGGCTTTTAAATTCCAAATTAATGACAGAATGCAGAGATCATGCCTTCACCATGGACAAGTATAATTTCTGTAGCTTTATCTGAACAATAAATTTAAAATAAGCAATAATCAGAAAAAATTGGATTCAATAATGATCATAAATAAACTCAACGTTATTTTTAAAAAGATATTAATCGCGAGAATATTTCAGGAGAAAAATTCCTCTGATGGGATTTGAACCCATGACTTCTTGACTTTCCGTGCCGATGCTCTCCCAACTGAGCTAGCCAGAGTTCAATTCAAGGTGCCAGGTGAAATCTTTTCTACGATTACCTCTAATGGTTGTCCTCACTTAAAGGTACAGAACTGTGAGACACACTAATTTAGTGACGTTTGTGACCTGGGTTCCACTTTTATTGAACAGTAACTAAGATGTAGATAAGTATTCATGAAACCACAGAATCCAGTTTCCATTGAACGTTACATGTAATGTTCTGTGGTTTTGTGAACACTTAACATTATTGTGGAGGAATGACTTTACAACTTGAGGATGGAAAAAAAAAAATGGGAAAAAAAGTAATTCCAGAAAAAAGAGCAAAAAGAACTGAAAATTCCTCATGGAATTTTTAACAACTGTCACACATAATCAACTGAAGGTTCTCTGCAATCATCACTCTCATAATAAATTATAATGTTGATGAAAATGGACCCCACCTAAAGTGTTAGCAGCTCAGAAATGTAGTCTTTTACCTGCGAAGCACAGAGACATCAGAAAGGATTTAGCAGCCTTAATAAATTATGTAAATACACTGAAAACATTTTTTTAAACTGCAAATCAAGTATTCTTTTAAAATTGTCTGCTTTAAAATAATATAAACAATGAACAGAAAATGTGACTTACCTTTTGTTTGATGGCTTCTGGAACTGATGCATGTAAAATCTAAAACAAACTGCAAATTATTTGAAAACTTCCACTCAATATGCAATTACAGCTTCATGGGTTAACCCAGGCCTTTCCAACTTGAGCACTCTGCGCTGGTGCGCACCATCGCAGCACCAACGGCAGCCCGGTGCTCTCCTTCCCCACAGAGCTACTGCATGTGTGCGTCAGACAGCACAATGGGTAGCTAACCACGCTTTCTTGGTGGATGCAACGTCTTATTTAAATGATTAAATATTTAGTTGCAAGGGAGAAATTAATTAATAGCACCATGTGTGACAGAATTAAGGCTTTCAAAATGCAGAATTTATTATTTAAAGATCAACTTAAAGCCGGAAATTTTGACAATTTTCCTTCATTAAATTTGTCTATTTACGAAAACTTTGGAGAGTATCAGACGTCGTTACAGAATTTTCATGATGAATTCAATGCCCATTCAAAGAAATTAATGATATGGCACCTCAACTTGAAATATTTATGACGCCATATTTTGTCCTGAAAATCACTTTCATGTTCCCAAACAGAGGTGATAAAAGCACAGATACTACCTCTACACCGGCGATTTGCTTTCATTTTCCAAAAGTATTCATCCACAGAAATTTCCAAAACTTCACGCACTTGCTTTAAAATTTACGCCAGTGTTCGAAACAACTTACGCATGCGAACAGATGCTTTCAATTATGGATTTAAATAAAAGTAAAACCAGAACTTCTCTGTTTGAAGTTGCCTTAGAGGCTGTACTTTGAATTTCCATTGCCAAATCGATTGTATGCAATATTGGTAAATTAGTTGTAACAAAACGATGTTAACAATCTGCTTAAATTCTAAATAAATAAGTCAGGGACACTTGACTTGATCAAGTTTAGCTATTTCAACAAGTAAGTCATACTTTAGTGACTATGAATAGCAATAAGTTAGACTTCGTCAAATCTCACTTTATAAAGTAACTACATCATAAGTACGACTTGCTTGCGCCAGAAATTCAACTTAAGACAAGATTTAAGTTAGATTGGGTTATAAATACGACTTATTGCGACTATGAATACCGGCCTGACTCATACCGGTATAAATTTTTTCACAATTTTTTCTCAAAGCATCAGCTAGATGATGAGGGTTTCCCTTAGGAGAAATTAAAAAGCTCAGACAAGTAGTAGGCAAAATCCAAGTTTTCTTGCATGAAACCCAAAAGAATAACTATCCGAGATAATGGTATAGTCTCTGTTTTCCTTATTCAAGATAACGACAAATGTTATTCATGTTGCTGAACACAGCTCTGATCTGTTAAAAGTGCCCTTTGAATTTTTGAGTGGAGCAAGGTCAAGCAACTTCAAAGCAGTTATAAACTGTGACCAAAATGGAATTATCATCTCTATTTTATGTATGAAAAGCTAACAACATTCCCTTCCACTGCATAAAGGAGCAGTCTCTAGGTATGTACAAAGATTAAATTTTTAATAGTGGCAACACACCTGCAGAATCAAACTGAAATAAATGGCATTTATGTCAATTTAATCTGAAGATGGTTGGTTTTCCAGCATATCTCAGGACAAAATTGATTTTCTATCACCAACTCAACAGTAATAAGAATTGAATGAATAGTCTCTACCTTCTAGTTCAAAATTTTTTTAATTTTCAGACAAGGGTGATGGTGGATAACAATTCAAATTGCTAAAGAGGGTGGTTGACTTGCAAAGGCGTCTAACGAATCTTCACTGCCATAAGGAATGGTAGATGGTGGTATTCAACTCAGGGATCATACACTTATCAAATCTGGGCATTTATCATAAAAAATTTTAGTGATTTTTTTACTAAGTGTACCATCTGATGCAGATTCTACAACGATGGTTAATCTGTGTTAGTATGACCCCAAGGGTTCCATGGGAATAATGAAGGGGTCTGAAAATAATTCTAGTTTAAGTTAACTTTATTATTTAATTCTCTAAATTGTTCGTAACGTTTATCTCAAAGACTTGTAACAGGAATTAGGATGTAGTTTTCTATATTACTTGTGTCATGGTAAGCAATTTTGTCAGTTACTGTGGTTAAATTCTTTTATTTGGTGTTTGTGAGTTTCCAAGCTAATATACATATGAATCAATGATTTAAATCAGTGGTCTTGAACCCGCAGCCTGGGCTTAATTTTTGGCGGCTCACAAAACAAATACTAATTTTAACTACAATGCCAATATTGACAATTTAGTGACAAAAAAACAGTGTCAGGTCACATATTAAATTCAAGAATGTTACTGTGCTTTAGGTTATTCATTAACAATGCAAAGTGGAAGACAAAATATAAAACACACATGTGTATAATGTTAAGTAATCCCTACAAGTATTGTAATATAATTGATGTATTTGCATTATGTATCATGTTATTAATAATCAATAAGTCAATAAATCAATGAGGCATGCTAGTCTTTTGCCAAAGAGAAAATGGCCCTTCAGTTAAAAAAAAAGTTAAGACCACTGGTTTAAATATTGTGTTGAAGACATTCCCCAAAATGTAACACTGCACTTAATGCCCAAATTTTAGGCTACGTTCATTAAGAACATGTAGGTTATAGAGACAAACTCTTCCAACGAGCCAAAACTCACAAAACTGACAGCTTCAAGACAGGCCCAAATATCATTTTACTTTTCTGAGAAGGATTTTATGTCTTGTAAAATACATAATTTTTAGGGTTAAGTTTCAAATATAAACTGAGCATTACTACGAGGGTTGGTCAATAAGTAAGGTCTCCAACACTCTAGCCCAAGCTGGTAACGTCGGACGAGAGAATTGGCGCCACTGCCGTGTCCCGTTATCTCCCCTCTTTCAAATGAGCCATTGCTGCAGCCTCTGAACCATTTAGTATCCTAACTACAGCTGTTTGAAATGGATCTCCCAATTTCCATCCCCGCCAAGTGCGGCCTCCGCGAAGTCATACAGTTTCTTACTGCAAAAATAGTTCCACCAATTGAAATTCATAGAACATCCTGTATGGAATGTTTAGAAATGTCAAGAAGCAATAAACAAAGTTCACAAGTAGTGACACGTCGATCTTGTCACACCAATGCATCAACTTTTGCCAGCATCTCATCTGTGACGGCTATTGTTGGTCTCCACTTCACTCTTCATCTTGAATATTTGTTCGGCCCTGTTTAAACTCACGAACCCATTTGCGCACATTTTTATGTCCATACATCCCTCTCCATAAACTTCGCAAGGCGTTCTGTGAATTTCAATCGGCGGAACTTTTTTTGCAGTAAGAAACCGTATGACTTCGCGAAGACCGCACTTGGCGGGGACGGAAATCGGGAGATCCATTTCAAACAGCTTTAGTTAGGATACTAAAAGGTTCAGAGGCTGCAGCAATGGCTCGTTTGAAAGAGGGGAGATAACGGGACACGGCAGTGGTGCGAATTCTCTCGTCCGACGTTGCCAGCTTGGGCTAGAGTGTTGGAGACCTTACTTATTGACCAACCCTCGTATATATTCCTGTCATATTGTGTTAAATAATATTTGATAGCCTAATGTCCTAAAATTTCAAATAATTTTGGGGGTCCTCAAAACAAAAGAATTATTTCAAGGGGGTCATGACACTTAAAAAGATTGGGAACTGCTGCCCTGGGAGCACTTACAAGCCAACTACTCTGTACAGCTATTTGAAATTTCATCAAATACCTGTTTCTGAAATTTTCAGAACTACATCTGAGACAGCTAAGTAGGCTACATGTGGCTATAGAGAAAATTGATTTTGACCTAAGAAATGCTTGATGTACAACTAATACACTGCCATCTTCTGGGAGAGCTTATCACGGAAAACATGTGTCATATAGGAGAGGCAGGAAAGGCTAGGTGGGGTGGAGGGTCAATAAGAAAATTGGAAAGTAGAACAGTTATACAGAGAGCTCTGATTGGTTGGGAAGGAAAAATTAAATCTAATGTTAGTAGGAGATGCAAAATCAGTCCTTTTCACGGCCTGTAGCCTACTTGGAAGTGAGAGAGGAAAGGCCTGGCTAAGCTGTAGATTGCCTTCCTATTGAAGTTACGGTCTTGGATCTGGATTTCCAAGGCCTCTGCAACATGTAGTATCTTTGCCCCCACAGGAACATCAACTTCCTGTTTCAATGAGATTCTACAGATGTGTTCTACTAAAACAATTAACCTTTGAATTTTTAGGTTTTAGTATTTTTACATTCTGAAAGCACATCAGAATATTCCAGTGAGATATTCCAGTGATTCCATGAGATAAGAACAAATTTTAAGACAACTTCAGTGGTTTAGGTTACAAAATGCATTTTCTTAAAGTTAATACAAATTCAACATGTAAATCATTCGGTCCTTGACAAGCGAGACAGTTTTTGTAGTAAGTCAAAAGTCTTAATGGTTGAAATTGCTGCAAGAGGTAATCCTTGCACGAAAAATAAATTTAATAATAGCTGAAATGTGATGATAGTGGATGATGAAAAGAATAGTCCTTATCTTTAATGCTAAGAGACAAACTTGAAATAAAGCAATAAGCCTAACTTAATACATAACAAGTATCTGCATATTGTAAAGGAAATCTGAACATTAGCTACCAACATTTTCAGTTAATTCTCACTTAAAATTATTTTTATTCTATTCTTCAAGGAAAATGTGTAGAGGGTGGAGAATCAAATCAGAGCGTTTCTGCTTAGTATGAGGTACTCAGCTCTAGTAACTTACACAAGTTGAAAATTGAAATTGAAAATTTGTAACCAACTATCTACCAGAAAAGTCTTAGTATCACTTAAAAACCCCTAATAATAAAAGTAATAACAATAAGAGTTAGATGTTCCTTCGAAACACGTGTTTATATATATATATCAAGGTATGTAAGGGTTTGGAGAAATATTTGAATGAGTCTGAATACATTTCTGGGTAGTTGAGTGTTCTCTGCATCTGTATACTAATCTGAAAAGCCAGAGTTCAATTCCCAACCCACAAAAAATTTCTTTTAAAGAACAAAAACCAGATACAAAGTTTGTCCCTAAATAATGGTACTGAACACCTGTACAAAAAAAAAATTAGATAACACCATAATAATATAACATATTACTATATAATTTAAAATAAATTAAGTAATATTTACATACTGGCAACAGACTACAATAACTACAAGTTAAAACTGACAATCTTAAACATTCAGACAAAATTCACAACCACTTTCTCACAATGGTGTAATTCTCAAGTTCTGATATGAATACTATTAAAATCCTTCTTATTATAATTTAAAGAGATTTAGTGTCTGAAGAAGTGCAATAAAACATCATGTAAAGTATCCAGCGGTTGTATCAACAGATTTTAAAATGTAAAACTGAGAGTTTGAGAAATGTTAGTCCCTCACATGGCATCAAAGTGAAAACGATGTGCCTCTTGTAGTTTTTCAATCCGATCTTCCCTTCTCTCTTTCCAGTACAGTGCAGCAATTATGGCCATTATGAGTCCACATGTACCAAGCAGGGCCACAGCACTCAATAAGATCATTTTGCTAGGTGTGATGAACAGCTGTGCACGCCACTTGTTAGGCTTTTCCAAAGGAAACGGAATAACAACCATTTGTGAATTTGGTATTATCTGTGGCCAGTCCCTGGACTTCTCAGCCAATCCTACACTTAATGTATCCACAAAGTTAGGGGTGCGCCCAAGGCCAAATATGGTATATGGCAAACCTAAAGTAAAATGGGCAGACTGTGGCAACTGAGCTGCAGCAGCGGCTCGATTGTCACCTTCCTGTGTTTTAGTATGGTAATAAATCTGTGGGCCTGGTAGGTTACTACCTCGCTCTGGTCCAGTGAGCACCATTACCTTCAGGAAGTTTGCATCATAGTCTAACGTGTTCCGAAAAGCTTGGATTTTGTTTTGACCATACATAATAACATCCAGAATTCCATCTTGGTACAAATCATAAAATGCAGCCAAAGTTGACTTGTTACTCATCGAAGCTAAAGCATCCCAGCGAACAGCAAATGTCCTCTTAAGACCATTTGTTGCTTTATTTTGAACATTTTCTAAAAGAAACACTTGAGGGTTTGATTTATCGGTTCCAAGGGTGGCAAGAAGATCTGGATAGCCATCCATGTTGAAATCTCCAGCTCGCAATGTAACAGTATCTACAGAACCCCTTAGAGCTTGTTTATGCATGCATTTGTAAAATCCCCATCCTTGTTGGTGTGCAACAGAAAAATCTGGATGCAAGTTATACCATTTTTCATCTTTGTAAGCATAGATAGTGCCATTTTTACAGACATCACACTCCCTGAACCCATCATAACAAACAGGTAGTAGATGTAGCATATCGCCTGTCAGTTCCAAATCCAGAAATATTGACTGTCCGATTGTAGTATCTCTTCCTTCATGTACTTTCACCGAGAGACCATCAGGTAATGGAATGGTTTTCTGAAACTTTGGTTCACCATCTTTAAAGTAATAAAGATCAAATCCATCATTTGTTGATAAGAGCAAATCTGCAGAGAAGTCACCATTAAGATCAACAAAAGCATGAGAATGTGGCATCCTGAGTGTAGAATTACCTTGGGGCAATAAAACTTTTTTTGGATGTATAGTGCGATTTGAATTGAAGAGAATGCATGTCCTGTTGCCATCACTCTCTTCTCCACAGAGGTCTACTATCATATCAGTATTGTAGTCTATTGCTATCGGCTGTCCTCTCATTTTATAAACTGGTTCCAACATTCCATCACAGTTCAGCTTCTTCACATCTCCCCACAGAATATGGATCTGGTTATTCTCTTTACTGGTCTTGTTCATCACAGTTATCATGATATCCATGTGAGAGTCTCCATCAAAGTTCCCTGGCACAACACTTGTGACTAGTATATTGTTAGGAAACGAACATTTATAATTTGAACCCCCACGCCTAAAAAGAGGCTCCTGCTCCGATGCAAGCATTACTTCCAGAGTCATATTACTGTCACCATACAACACAAACATGTCAGTCAACTCATCAGCATTGAAGTCACCATATGCAGCAGGCTTCACATTTAGAGCACCACCAAACACGGCATTTGTAATGTCCCCTGCTGACACAAGAGGTGCCAGAAATACCAACCACAAGAAGAACATTGCGACAGATGTTAGAGGCATTCGACGGGCACCATCCTGTCAATAAAAACAGGTATACCCATTAGCATCTGAATGTTCTTCTATTTCACATAGGATTTTTGTTACATAAACGTGTGAATGCCACTTTGAAACTTGTGACTTTTGCAATGGAAAATTAAGTGTAAGTCTTAAAACCATAATTTTCTTGGACCGTAAAACCATAATATTAAAATATATTTTCAATAAGAATATAACCAGACTAAATTTTAAGGGAAATAAATATATTTTTTAATTATTTCAACATGACCACAAAAAACCAACACCTTTCATAACAAAGGTCTATACATCAAATAAGTGTTTTAATTTCTTTTTTTCCACTTTTTCATCCCATGTTCTCTTTAAATAACACATCCATGATAGATCCTATTTTCTTTAGGGAAAAACTGAATATATTTCAAGTTTTCTTTTATTTTTTGTGATAAAAAAACATTGTTTGCACCATTGCACATTTTGCATGCCAAAGTCCTACAAGCTAGAAAAGAACCTGTGCGGAATGAAGACATGATTGCTGCAGCAAGCAGAGCTTCGTTCCATGCAGGTTCATTTCTAGTTGAAGGACTATTAAGAGTTCTTACTAATGTAAAGGTTAATATGTGTTATAATATGCCATGGAGTGATTGTACACACACACAGACATTGTTTCTAAAAATTAAATTTTTAGATTCATGGGACCTCAAAACATCTATTTAAGCTGAAAACTTGACATCAAATTATGTCCTAGAATTCCCACCAAATTTACAAGCTCTGAGGAACAGAATAGCAGTGACTGTACCTACAATTGACAGAGGCAATGCTCTCATGTATGTGGCAAGAGATGAATCGTTGTCTCGATGTGTGTCATGTAATGGGAGAAACAGACATAGAACATCTTACCACGAACAGGACCAAGTACTGACATTATGCTTTCAGAAATTTTTGAAATTTTTGCACATCTTGCAATAGTACAAAAAAGATACCCGGGTATTTTTATTTGGGCTGTATTCCATTATTTTTACTTCCTCTGCCCGTACCATAGGTACTATAGGTAGAGGAAGTATTGTTTTCGACCCCCAAATTCGAAGTTGAGTTTTTAACAAGGCCCCCTGAATCCAAAAATAGTATTTTTGGAAACATGTCTGTGTGTCAGTGTGTGTGTCTGTGTGGAATGTCTGTGAACAAGCTAGCTCCAAAACGGAAAATCGTATGAAAACAAAATTTCGTATTTGAGTCAGGTACCTTCCGAAGATGCCAGCTGAAGATTGGCGACAAGTTTCTCTTATTTTTAAGGGGACTTTCCATGAAGAATTTTTCGTTTTTTGCGATTTTCTCGAAAACGGCTCTAAAGATTTTCTTTAAATTTTGCACATGAGTTGCTTAAATATCAAGAGGTAAACTTTTATTTGAAACTTTTTTTCAAAAAAATTCTCTGAAGGGTAATTATAAGCCACCCACTGTGAATACACGCTCTTTGCAATACGGCCTCATGTAACGGAAAGTCGTACGAAAACAAAATGTTGTATTTGGGTTAGGTACCTTCTGAGGCTGTGACACAAAGAGTGGTGACAACTTTCCCTTACTTTAAGGGGACTTTTACACGAATAAGTTTTCGTTTGTCACGATTTTCTCAAAAACGGCTCGAACGATTTCCTTTAAATTTTGTACATGGAGTGCTTATACAAGGAGCTAAAACTTTTATTTGAAACTTTTTTTAAAAAATCTCTGAAGGGTGGTTGTAAACTACCCACTGTTTGTAGATACTCTGTCTTGCCTGGTGAACAACTCAATAAGCAGACATTCACGGCCTCTTATTCTATATAAGTATGTGAAGTGAGAAAGATGTATTGTTGGCCATGCTTACAGTGAAGAAATATCTGAGGGGAATATTCGATAAATTTCGGAAATTATTCTGAATGGCGGAAAGTTCAATAAACGTTTGTAGTCACTTGTTTTTTCTTCTTTTTTTACTTTGTCCATAGCCTGTGTTTTTAGTCACAGCATTCAAATGAGGGGCTATAATGTATTTACAGCATAATTAGCGTAAAATTGTGTCTTGCGATTCTGTACAAGGATATGTGAATACTGCTAACTTTTATTTGGGCAGAGGAAGTTATGTGACTTTCACATCAGATTTTTTATTTTATACCACATGCAAGTTCTTAGAAAAGTGCAAACATTAATTCATAAAAAGTTAATTTTCTCCCAAAATGTTTTTCATATGAAATCAAGGTCAGTTTCATTTTGAAGGTTAAAAATCATGCTTTTATTCTATGTACGGTACCCAGTTTTTGTTTGTATAAATATTCACTGTACATTTTGAGGTAATTATTTCAAAAATAAGTATTCTTATAATGTTATCCATAATAAAATATTGGTTTTAAAATATCAAATTGTTTTCTGTTTAATGACAATTAAACAGAAAACAAGATTTCAGAGTGTGAAAGTTAAAATTATTAATAAAAGCATGCATATGTAGTCCTCAAGACAGCACAGTGGTGGTACACATGCAGCAAAACCCTGAATGGGACATGTATAACGATTCTTTCATGAGAGAGGACAGAGTAATTCGTTACTGGAAACTTTCTTTGGAGTTCTTGTCAGTTATTTTCATGTGGTATTAAAATATTTGATACATACCACCCAAGGTTATTTGAACCAACTAAGAGAAGATTGTCCCGAGGCTGGGTGAGTTAATTTACTGCAAGTACGTAGGTATATTCCATTAATAAATTTTTCATCTGTGTGGTATACAAATTTGGAAATATAGTGATAGTCTTTAATTATAAGTTTGATGAAGTTATAAAAATGTCTTTTAAAAATAAATGTTCTATAAATAAGTAGGCTATCATATTAATTTCTTAGTAATCTTACAACACATGTTATAGAAGTGCATATTACAAGCTTTAACATGGTTGAAATTTGAATTAACCTCACTGTTACATAAAATTTGATCTTGAATAACTGCAATAATAATAAATTTTTAGAAAAATAAAAGATACACATATTGGTCATTTTCTATCTTTCAATTAAATAAAACAGTTTCATCCAAATCAAGGTGGGCAAATTCTCATAAAATTTGTCCAGTCAGAAGACCATGAAATAAATACAGCAGTGCAATATTAAACTACAGAATGTTTCTTGCCATTAGCTCCGACCTGGTGAGCCCAGCAAAAGCTCACATTTGTATATTGCTGCCAACCAAACTAGCACAAATGTTCTTCATCTTGCCATGTTCTTGTGTGTAGAGCAAAGTTAAAATAATGAATGTCACCAGGTATATAACGTTACAGCAGAAAAACTTTATGGTAAAGAAATATTTCATGAAAGGTGCATAGAAAATTTGTCAGATAATATCCTGGTATTTCAGTCCCAGACAGAAGCACTGTAAATAGACTTGTATGTACTGTAAGTTTAAGGAAACAGATTCAGTGTCGAATGAAAAGTCAAGAAACCAGGTGCATGTGCTGCTGAGAAAACTAATGAAATAGGAGAGATATTAGAACAGCATCCGATTCGAATTAGACAGGAGTCACAGTGAAGAATGTAGTGAATGCAGGCCTAAATACAAATTTTCTTAGGAAGTATCATGAACATGTGGTAATGAACGGACAACTCTTCTAGTACCACTTGTAATCTAAGTAAGCATAATAATTTACAATTTGCTTAGGTAATATTTATTTTTGTGAGAATAAAAGAACCTGCTACTGACTACCACAGGCACCAACCTACCCAGTTTCGCTTAGTGACCATGCTGAGAAATGCGACTTCCAAGTACACTGCAAGTAAATGAGCACATTCGGCAGAGGGAGGGAAAAAGAAAGGAAATATTTGAAGAATTTTACGCATCAGATGCCATGTTGAATAGAAGATGGACGGGTCCCAACCAGGAACTACGAAGTGCCATCACGTGCTTGGCTGTACACAGATTTCACCACAAGTTCTGTGAAATAACATATTTTCATCAACTGAGTGACTACTGCGTGTGCAATCTGTGCCAGAATAGATGCGAAAGATATCACTTTGACAAATGCAAAAAGCGCACAAAGTCCTTAAGTGAATACAGCAAAGAGGAATAGCATTCTTTGAAACAAAAATCTATGCACTTTCGTGCCCATTCCTACTATTATTACCATGCTGAGAATGGAACTGTGAATGGAATAACTTAAAATCCTGTGTATACATAAGTATTAAATGCATTAATTATTATAGTATAGACTGTTGTTGCTTGCATTTAATTGTTTATTTATCAATATATTTGCTAAATAGTCTTAATAAATACCACACAAGCTTTAAGTTTGTGATATTATCTAAGACTATTCTATTCGTATGATGCACATCTGATATTGACCAATAACATTCAGCAATGCCTTGGATATTGACCAATCACGATTGTTTATCTTATAATATGCTTGCTATGAACACAAGGATGATTTTATCTGATAAAACACTAGCCCATTACTGGAAATGTAAGGCATCAATAAGCAGTGATTAATATGTCACATGCTGCCAGTGAACAGATTAAAATTAATTATTTTATGCAACATCCATGATTGGAAATTGAAATAATATAAACATACATTGATTAGAAACCTAATTTGATTCAGTGCAAGCCAGTTCATGTGCTTTTATTCTGTTCTGATGTTAGCAACTACGATGCTCTCTATCTTGTGGTAAGTAACTTACTACTGGTAACATTAGTTAAAAACAAAGGAAATAGGATAAGTATTATTTACATAAGTCATTACATTTTATTAATGGATTACGGTAGTCTTAGCCCTTTACAGGCGGCGATGTTTTATGGCTGTGGACAGAAGGAATTTTTAAAGAAAAAATAAGTAAATGAAAACCAATCCAATGTAACTTAAATCTGCATTCATGCATAAAAAACATATACCTTGGAGTTTTGCCGAATTCTGCCCCTAATCTTCTCCAGAAACGATTTTTATTATTTAGCGTGAAAATGTTTATGCAGAAACGCACAAGTCTCACTGAGCGCATTATAAGTTTACATAGGCCAAGAGCATAGGCGTAACCACGCCGACCATATGGGGGGGGGTATAACATCCGGGGGGTCTGGGGGGATGGAATACCCCCCAGGGAGAGGGGAGTTCGGGGGTCCTCCCCCGGAAAATTTTAAAAATTAAGATGCACAATAACGAGTTTTAAGCTTCCCACGCTTTATACTCGTACTAGCATGTGCCCGCGGCTTCGCCCGCGATAATTATTTCAAGAATTAAAAATTAAGAGCATAATAGTTAAATCATTACATTTATTAACACTTAAATCGCATGGACTACATACCACGATCAGATAGCATCGACTGGTAAAAGCGACCTCAGATTCGAGTTTCTTGGCCAAGAAAACCTCTGTATAGTGAGATTCGTCCAAATAAAACAACGTTTGACCATATTTAGGGCTTACAACATTCAAGCGATCGCGAAAGTTTTGTTTTCAAGGTTTGACAAAAATAGCCAAAGCCAACTGTAATTGATTTGACATTGAAATGTATAACTGAAAACTTATATTTTGAAAACGCAAAAAATGCACGTTTTTTGCCAGTTTTTCACTCATAACTCACGAACAAAAACTAAAATTAAAATTCCGGCTTCGAGGTGCATTTTCCGACCCTTCAGCACACCTATGTTTAAAATTTCAGATCTCTGCGTTCAGTAGATTTCGCTGGACATCGAGGAGAATTCCTTTTATTAATATAGATAATATGAATTATAATGATACCTTCTCTAATTTGTCAAACATCCATTTAATTTAATCCAAGCCCACCTGATACCACTGGTAACAATACATTCTGTGAATTTGTTTTGATAATTCTATGTAAAAAGGGATTAAGTATTTTCAAAAACATTTAATTTTTGGCATTTAGAATCAGAATTTTTCAAAATCCTTTCTTAGTGAGCATCTACATTATGAAGCGAAGGTACTGTCAAAATTCCAAGTCTCTACCTGTTATAGTTTAGGCTGTACGTTGATTCCTGTCATTCAGTCAGTCATTCATTCAGTCAGTCAGTCAGGACAAAGCCTTTTATATATATATAGAGATTAAGTAATTTATAATCAGACTTTAAAAAATTGTACAATTTTCCTTTTTTTTAATCAATGGGGGACACCCCCCCCCCCCCCTCGTTACGCCTCTGGCCAAGAGTAGGCTACGATTTTCAAATAGATCAGTATCTTGATCAAAATTAGAAGGCAGAACTGTAATAGTAAGTGATGGGCCTGCATCAAAATTATTTACTTCCATTCAGCTGGGTGCACTATTGAGTGCGGTGTCACTTACATTGCTCTCACTCTCACAAACGCTGCCAGTAGTGATCTCGAAAAACATCCCTTACTACAGCTAAATGATAATTCTGACACTTCACTATCACTTTGAATAATTAATTCTTCAGTTTCAGAATCTGTAAGACACTTTCTTCTTGCCATTTTACCGAACGGAACAAAGAGAGCATGCTATTCACTAGATAATGCACGGTCAGTGAATTCCTCTCTAAAATCATCCTGGGCACTTGTATATAGGGGAATTTCCAAGTCAAAGTGGATAAGAGAACATTCTCCTGCCACCTCTTGAAGATTTTATGTACTTTGTGCGTGAGAGTTGGTCAGAGAACCCATGAGTTTCTGCCTTCGAGGCTGCGGACAGGCATGCCTCTGCCCGCGAAGGGATAATAAATTCCATTCGAACTTCATTCTCATAAATATATTGATAAACATATAATCTCTCGTGGGATTACCTACAAGAATTTCTCATCATTGTAGCCTATTATGTGCAAGAAAAAATTAAAACACCAGTCTGTGGAATTTGTTAACAATATTTTGTGAAAAGAGAAAAATAATACTATATGCTAACTTTCCCAATAAATCTCTCTCATTTAATTTAATTTACTTTAAAATAATAGTCTATGCACTTTTCTACAGTTTTCTACAATACTGATCATGTTACAGACTAGCAACTATCTATCCCCAGCAAATGTCCGCTATCGTAGCCTATTATCTAAGCAAATGTCCGCTATCGTAGCCTATTATCTAAGCAAATGTCCGCTATCGTAGCCTATTATCTAAGCAAATGTCCGCTATCGTAGCCTATTATCTAACTGATACAATTCATACCGGTACTGTGCAAAGAAGAATTGTTTTAATTTTAAAATGTGAAACACAAATAGTAGACCACTTGTTAAGACTGTTCTCTGAATAGAATGATCAATTTGGTACAGTATTAAAAGAATGAAAATAATATTTTTTATAAATGTTACATTACTTTCGATTTACAAATACCGTACAACCAAACAGCATGAAATCCCAGCAATCACATACTACCTGAATAAATAAGAAATCGGTAGTCCCAAAGTTTTCAGATTTATGGTGGAGTCATCTCACTAATTTACTGAATTTTGTAAAATTTCTTAAGATAAAGAATAATTAACACAGTTGCCAGGGCAGCAGAATTTTTAGACAATTTCACCACAGCACTTACTAACGATTGATTTTTAACTGGGAAATCAACACAAGCAAGCAAAATTACTATAACCTACAGTCTGATTTAAACAACCTGCAACTTGTGAGAGTTGATGCAGGGGTATGTTTCCATGGTAATGCTGAATATATGCGAGATGTTTGCAATACTGAGCTCTGCTAAACAGCTTACAGAAGCACTAATACAACGAAATACAACACAGCTGACCCCTTTTTCCACTTTGAGTGAACTGTCAAAAGTCGCAGATTGTTTAAATCAGACTGTAGATGGGACTCAGCTAGGTGCTGGCAGATATTATCGCCTCACTCATAACGTTTACGGGCGGCTCGCTTTGTTCTCATATTACAATGCTTGTTGTTACTGTAAAAGGTTTTCTCAAAAGAAACCGCTGACTGAATTCGTGTTGCCAATTCTCTCATTGCTCAATGTCATTGCCACGTAAGTGTTTTGCTGCATCTACATCTTCCCGCTCTGTTTACTAACACTGTGCAGTGTGGCAACTACTCCAAGCGGCGGCGACTTCTTTGATGTTAACTGTCAACGAATTGAGCGCGGCGATAATACTGAATAACATTCCAGAGGGCTTCTAGAATGGATATATTTGATTTTTCTTATCTATATTACCAGTATACAGTTTTGAACCGGCTATTTTTCCTCATAAAAAAGAAAAAATTGAAAATAAAGATGATTTTATAAATCCTATAAGATTTTACAGCCAAAGTAATAACTTTCTGTTTTTCATAAGCTGCTTTTTTTTTTTACTTACCACAACATAAATTCCCTTCTCTGTTATAACTGATATCTTGTTATCTTCTGACCACGAAGAAGCAAAGGGAGCACCAACAGCAGGTGCTAGTGGCAAGGCTTGAATCTCCTTCAGCTCCATCGCAGGATTATATACTGAAAGAAAAAAAAGACTGATGTAGTACAATAATTATACTGTATTTACAGGATTAAGTTCACTTATTATTATTCTATTTCTTCCTGCAACACGTGAAAGCTGCCACGACAAAGAGTTATCATCTCATAGATTTTAGAACCCAACAACAATGGGTATATGTATACAATGTAAAATATAGATTAAATAACGAAATATTAACAATGAGTAAATAAATACAAAAATTAAACAAACAAACAAACTTAAAAACCAAAAGTCATGGTCCACAGGTATGATTGCGAAAATTGGTGATAGACCCTTTCATTGCTACATATGCAAGGATGGTTTTGTGCAGGCCAAAATTTTTGGAGAACTCAAACAGTAGTTTTGGGATGGTACCATGTTCTCCAATCATTAATCCTTTACTGTGATGGATGTTAGATGGTATTAATTTATCCTTGTAACACTTAAAGGTAGGTCCATAGATACATCTTTTCTCGTCTTTCAAAAGATTGAGGTTTGAAGGCTATAACATCCATTCTGAGGATACTACCCTCACTAGAAAGACCATGCACTTCTTCAAAAACAATACAACCCTTGTCTCTTAAATGACTACCAACTGCCAGCTGTGGACTGTTACTGGAAGTTGTGAATGGAGTCCATTACTCATCAAACGTTACACTTTGACTACCAACTAGGGATCATTACTAGGACCTTTGCTCTTTTTAATTTTCATTAATGACTTGCCCTATAACTTAAGTGACGAATCTTCGCAGATGATACTAGTGTACTTGTAACAGGAACGTCACAAGAACATTTATCAAGAATAGCTACAAAGGAATTTCACGAGTTAAACACATGGTTTCTAGCTAATAAAATGACACTTAATATTGATAAGACCCATTTTATACAATTTAGGACAAAAAACAGATGTATCTCAAATCTTGAAATTAATTATGGAACACAAATCATACAAGAAATTAGCAATGTAAAATTTTTAGGACTGCAAATTCACCAAAATCTTGACTGGAAGACACACATAGAAATGATAAGTCCAAAACTGAGTTCAGAGCCAATCCATAGTGACGGGTGTGACATTTGGACAGATTTCATTACACTTATTTCTTTCTACCTCTGAACCATATTGCAGGGATGTCATCAAAGTTTTTTGTGTTAACATACCAACCCATTGGAAGTACAAAATATGATCTAATGTTTTTTTCAAGGCTGTATGCTTGAGCTGAAAAATATATTGTGCATGTGACGGGTGTGACCATAATTGGACAAAGGTTTTTTCTTATGTAGGTTTAATTGAAATTTCTGTGAATTGATTAGCTTCACTATATTTGTTTTATTCTTTCAAGTAAGAGGACTGATAAACATACTGAAATGCATAATTAGATTTTACAAAAATATTTTTATAGTTATTGAAAATTTACTTTATCAGTGTGACGGGTGTGACGTGACGGGTGTGACACGTCGGATGGGACAACATCAACTTATAACCGAGACTTAAACTAAACTAAACTCCGTCCCTGGAGGGACTTGGCCTACCACCCGACCGCTGCATCACCTACCGTAGGCAGATGGTAGGATTGGGGGGCATGTGGTCAGCATGCCGACACCCACGGCCATTAATGGTGGTTTTCATGACCGGAGACGCTACTTCTCTATGAAGTAGCTTCTCAATTTGAATCACGAGGCTGAATGTACCCCTACCAGACCTCCCTACCTCAGAGAAACTCGAGGAGGTACCGGGGATCGAACCCAGGCCGATGGAGCTGTAATCTGCAACGCTAACCACACTTTGCACCTTCTGCCTCTGTACCATTTTGCATGAATTTCATGAAAATTTTTTGTGATAATATACCAATCCTGGGGAATCCCAGCACATGATCTCAGCATAAAAAAAGAATTCCCTTGTTAGTATTTTTTCCACTCTGTACATATTTTTAACAGGCTTGTGTAAAGTTGTGAAGTGAAATGTTCCTCCGGTACTAGTTAGGCAGTTTTCGTTGTCCTCTACTCTAAAATCCTGGACTACTTGGAAGCCTGAGCTCTTCACAAACTTTTACTGAATTGATGTGGATCTGGTTATTCTTGTCACCAGGACATTTTTGTTGTCTCTCATACAAAAATAATATTGTGTAGCTATATTTGGATTGGCTGATTGTTTTTCTATCTGTTCTCCTTCATTTGTTTCCATGTAGGCCTACTCATTTCATCGGCTGTTAGAGGTATTGTCTGTCTGAATTTCTTAGCAGTTCTAAGATACACAGTTACCAGTACAGAATTCAGGCACAAAATTAATTAGGCTATCACTCTCACTTCTTTATTAGGGTACACTGTCATGCTGCTGGTTGAGGCACTGTGCTACAAACCTGAAGGGCACAGGTTCAATTCCTGATGAGGTTTTTGAGATTTTTCAATTGGCCTAATCCTTCTGCTGGCACTATGGCCCTGAGGTAAACTCATCCTCTAACAGAAATGGGTACCAGAAGCAATTCTGGGGTAAAGGCAGCCAGTGCATAAGACTGACAACCTTACCACCTTCATGTGCTAAAAGTCTAAAATTGTTGGAGGTTGAACGTTGGAATCCTAAAAGCCTTCATGGCCTCTATAGGGATCACTAGATCTTTACCTCACTTCTTTACCACCATTAAAACATTTGTGACATTTCCACCGGTCATCCGTGTCATCCACAGCCAAAGCTGGTAGATCGTAGTTTCTTTGTCTTGCAAACTACGAAGTTCTGTTCTGTACCACGGAAGTCCAAGAAGTCCAAGAGCCATTTAAAAGATAGTAATAATGAAAACATATGATTTATTCAACATCTGCATGAAATAATCACTATACAAAAGCTGCAAAAGGCATTTTCCATAAGTGTCACCCCCGTCACACAACATATGTCACACCCGTCACGCAACATGTGTCACACCCGTCACATCAAAATTAAGCCAAAATAGTAGGCATTTCAAAATTATATTTTAGGTGTGTCTTCTGTATTGAAATATCTTAACTTTTACCAAGTTTCCATTTTATACAATGATTACTTGGCTTTCTACCCAAACTATTACATGTTTTTTGTGACGGGTGTGACAAGGGTATCTTGAAAATTGATTTGATGAATATCTTCACTGAAACTCATCTTAAAAATCTGTTTTATGATGACAAAATCTTCACTTATTTGTGCTTTTGTGGGTGAAATTAAAAATTACAGCAAATCTACTGATTCCATGAGTATAATGCAGTACTAGCCAACATGTTAAATTATAAATTTCAGTCAACGAAAAAAATACACATTTCAGCAGTTGTTATTATATAGATACCTTTAATTTAATAGAATTGTGAATCTATTTTCAAATTCTACAGTCTTTTACCTTTACTTTGATATATAACATGTCTATGTCACATAAAAAAAAGATGTAACCACCTTTGTCCACTTTCACATGGATTGGCTCTTCAGCGTGCTTTGCTTTAAGAATTTTTAATAATATATTAAAACAGGATGCATTACTTATGGTATATCTTGCATATTTTCACTCGGTAATGAGGTACGGGATCATATTCTGGGGCAACTCTTCCCATAGGGAGAAAATATTTAGATTACAAAAGCGGGCAATAAGAATAATATGTGGAAAGAAAAAAAGGGAATCTTGTAAACCGCTATTTGAAAAATTAAAAGTCCTCACTCTTACAGGGGAGTATATATATACTCTGTTATGTGTTATGTAGTGAATAATATTGATACATTTCAAACTAATTTTAGTGTACATGGACGTACTACCAGAAACATGAATGATCTACATAGACCAAATAACTCGTTAAAACTCTTTCAGAAGGGTGCTTATTATTCTGCAGTACAGATATATAACAAGCTTCCAAACAACATTAAATTATTATGTATTCAAAGAAAGTGCAAACCTTTCAAAACAGCTGTCAAGGAATTTTTAATAACTCACACCTTCTACAATTTGGAGGAATATTTCCAGCTTGGATAAATTTGGCAGCTTGCAGCTTCTGTAGGCCTATATTATTGTTTTAACATGCATGTATTTTTTTATCTGACGTGTTCTATATCCTTGAGCCCCGCTCAACACAGGATCTACAGGACGAGATATCTACATCTACATACAACTACCGATTGCACATGACATAGTGTTCTCCATGGATCCATCTAGTGGCCATGTTTCATATTAGTTTGAGATCTTCACACTAAGTACTGGTAACCTACATATTGCAATTAACCCTATCTGGGGCTATGCAAGAAGTATTTACACACAATGAAGAAGGGGGGAAATTTGAGTCGCCCCAACACATCCCCTCAACTCATTAACAGGACCCGCCTGGGAAGGAGGGGTTTAGGGTGGTGAATAACTAAAAACAATGAGACATCTAGTGGCTCCCATTGGAAGTAAAGGCAAAAGACTCTGAAGGGACTGCCATTTTAGTCATTATAGCTGTTAGTCGCACAAACCTTCAGTCCCTTCAGTTGGAGATCACTTAAATGGCATCTGTCACTATAGAGGTTTAAAGCTCTGACACTACAGAAAACTTCTGGGGAGACAACAAATTATCCTTCATGGGAGAAATGGTTCTAGGCACTAACAAAATATTAGAATATTTTAGATCCAACAACCTTATACCGGTATGTAATATGGATAAAACAAAAATGATGATGTATGATTACGTAAATAAAGAAAATCATGAAGATACACTTGTGATCGAGAACAAAAACTGTAAGAAAGTTGACACCCACAAGTTTTTAGGAATATGGATGGATAGTAGGCTAACATGGGCAAAGCATATAGACGAGACATCAGCCAAAATTAGTAAATCGATTTATATATTGAGATACTTTAAAAATATGTTAGGAAAGGAAGAATTGAAAATGATTTATTATGGTGTGATCTACCCTCATCTCCTTTATGGTATTGAGGTCTGGGGGTGTGCTGCAAAGGTGCACATGAGTAAGTTAATGATACTACAGAATAAATGTGTTAGAATCATCAGTAATATGAAATGTAAGGAATCCTGTAGAAGTGCATTTAAGGAACTAAATATGTTAACAGTTTACTCATTGTATGTTTACTGGGCAGTATTGTATATATGGGTGATTCTTCAAATACGGGAAAATTTGCGTTCCGGAGTGATATTTCCCTTCAAATTAAACTTAACAAAAAAAATTAAAATAAAAGTTTGTTTCTACTACTTCCATACTACAACTATCAGTTTGAAATGTCACTAACTTTAAATTCTGATATTCCAAAATCAAATTTAATTCAATGAAATGTCATCCACATGCCCTGTCCCAAACCTCGGTTTTGTATATTCTAATGCATTTTTCCACAAAACAAAATGTTATTTCCTTTTCAACTTTTTTCCTGTCAATGAGTATGAATGGGTGAAGAATATTAACCCCTAAAAAATAAAATGAAATAAAATTGTCACCCCACCTAATGAACATAAAGAATGTCCCAAGGGTTTTTGGCCATCCACATGGCTGAAAAGAATGGAATTTTTTCTGCAGAAATGAGAAATTTGTAAAACTGGCAACAGTGTTAGAAATCCAACAGGGCAGCTTGTGGTTGAATTGTAAGGTTGAATTTTGCTTGCTTACAAACAGTTTAGGATTAACAAAGGACTTTGTATCATTTTCAAGGAAAACGTTTTTATTCCCCGTCATTAACATGGCTTCTAGAAAGTAGGCAGAAAGTGAATATTAATTAATTTTGATTATGCACTATGATAAACCTTCCAATTCAAAGTACCTGACTGAAGTTGAGCCTACAGAGGTTTAGAAATGGCTTGCTGAGACCACTTAAACTCCTTTTTTGTCATCCACATGCCTGATTTTTGTGTCATCCACATGTCTCATGAAGGGGTATGTGGATGACTCTCAAGTCATGTAGATGATAAATGTAGGATACTATTGTGTTTGCGGTGTCTGTGACCTGTACTTAAGATCTTAAAACTGATTAAATGAATTTCTGCTTGATTCCCCCCTCCCCCAAAACCATAAAAACACAGTCTCGTTAAAATTACATTAATTCCGGAGTATGCACACAAATTTGCAAATTTGATGCAAAATCAACTGAAGTATGCTGAGAAAAATATGAAATCACATAAAGAAAAGCAGATTGTTGCCAAAGTTAGTCATTAATGTGGCCTTCTGCCATCCACATGTAGGGTCATCCACATGGCTTTAAAAAAATAAATAAAAATATAAACATTTAAGCTCTGCTGGTGTCATATTATAATCAAGTAACCCCTGAAGTATTTTTGTGATTTTTTTGAGATTTTTTAAACAAAGTAAAAAATTTGGATTTTACACAATCCAAATTTTCCCGTATTTGAAGAATCACCCATATACAAAACAGTAATTCAGTAAAAAATAGTGAAATCCATGAATATAGTAGGCCCTACAAGAGGCCGTCTGAATTACCATAGATATACATGCAATAAGCAAATTGTATTTAAGGATGTAAATGTAATAGGAACCATATTATACAATAAGCTACCAGCAGAAATCAAAACTACAGCCAAGGCAAACTTCAAATCACAGTGAAAGAAATATTTAATAAAGAAATGCGGAGAAAAAATAGTTTTATGCTACACCCTAGGCTCCTCTCTAATGAGGCCCGCCTGGGAAGGTGGGGTTTAGGGTTTCGTCACAGAAGAAATTCAATGTGAGACATAATAAACCTTGTGCTATTCAGTATATTGCTCCTAAACTAACATAAACGTTCCTAACCTAACAAAACGGCGGAGCTTGGCTGGGGTGCAGCATAAATTTATCTTTTGCCTTCGGGTAACTTAGACTACTTTTATTATATATTATCTAAAATGATATTGTTTTAACTGGTAAAATTTAGGGTAAGATAACATGTATGGAATAATCTTCTTGTATTTCAGATGTATTTTGTATTTGGTTTAAGATTTTAAGTGTAAAGTTGACATTGTCAGAAACTTGTACGCCAGTCTATTGACAGAAATAAATTTTATTAGCCTATTTATTATAATTATTATCCACAGTCGGTGATGGACGCCATTCACAACTTGCAGTTGCAGTTGGCAGTCAGTATATGGAAGTTGGAAAATTCATCTTCAACTACCAACTGGAAGTTACATATTACATGACTGGGGAAAAACCAAATATCGGGTGCCAAATAGGCTCCTCCCATACTCGCTATCGGGACCCGCCCGGGAAGGAGGGGTTTAGGGCGGGGACTAACTAAATGAAACAGTGGGAGACATCTAGTAGGTAATGGTGGAATTAGTAGTAGTTGCGCAGAGACATCTGGCGGAAATAGCAGAAACACAAGAAAATTAATTTTTTTATTTTCTCCTTTTATCTCTTTTCTCCTCTTCTCCTCCCTATTACCTCCTTTCTCTCCTTCACCCTACCTACCTATTTGGGACCTATTCCTATCCTAGTAATTTTCGCACCTACGGGGATTCGATCCGGGGACCGCTAGCGTTCTAGTCCATCGCCTTAACCACTACATCACGAGGGCTCGTTGCAATAAAAATCGAGAAAACTTCTAGCCTTTGTACTACAGAGACGTGTAATACATGACGAGTAGTAAGAATGATAATGTTCTGTATAACTGACGTTAGCAAAGTACATTTTTTGCTAACTAATACAACCTCTCCTTCCCAAACCAACCTCTACCTTCACGTGGTGAGTCCTGTTACGCTAAAGAGGCTCTGGTGAACATATATCCTAATGGTGCCTTGGTAATTCGTAAATATAATTTGTAAATACTTAGGTGGGTATATTTGGTACAAGGGGCATCTCGTATTTTGAATATTTGGTACAAGGGGCATCTCGTATTTTGAATATTTGGTACAAGGGGCACTCTCGCATCGTGGGAATCGTATTTTCAATAGGGGTAGTGTTGAGTGTCGAGTGAAGGCGGACACGGTCGGGAGTACGTTCGGGAACGGTCGGAAGAAGATCGGTGCGAGAGGTCGCCGGCCGACAGCTGCTGTCGCCATGGCAACGGAATGCGGGATGGGCGGAGCCTATTTGGCACCCGATATTTGGTTTATGCCCATGACTGAATATCATTTACTAGTGCAATAAATAGATTAGTTTAGGCTACTATGTCTATTATGCATTATAAATCATTCCTTCACATTTTTGTGGCATACGACTTCAGATTGTGGATAGAGCTTTAATAAGGATGAAAGAATCCTAGTCGCAAACAAGTTGCAGTGTAAGTTGTTTGATATATAGCTTCAGGAAAATAAATCCCACGACTACACTTACATTCTTTTACACGGCGTTCCGATTACACCATTACTGCTTACATGTAATTGATATATCAACTTCCCATTACTATTTTCATCCTTATTTATAGCTCAATTTCAACTTAAACATAATTGTAAAAAATTAAGCAACTCTCAAAGTTATTTACCTTTCATATAAAACGTAAAATATATTAATTATAACCTAAACATTTTCCACACCATTTTTCCAACGTCTGACGAGTTAATCCTGACAAGCAGTGATGCCAAATTTCTAAACTTAATTTCTCGTATTAGCTTGCCAAAATTCTCGTAAACCCTAAACAGTTCGCATGTAGTTCGTACACCAGTAGTTCTTTTTGGGAATTTTACTGGTGTACAATTTAAAGTCGAACATTATTAGTATTGTTATTAAGAATTCCCGGATAAAAAGAAGAAAATCGCATTCTGAAACTTATGTGCGGTATTTTGAGCTGAAGGAAGAAAGTGCTGCCACCTGTGATTCATCATGTCTTTGCTATTCTCTACATTTTCTCCTTGGAAATTGGAATGTAATATCGCATTGTTTTCCTCGTCAGCTGATTGCGAAAGAGGGGAGATCTGTCAAAATTTGGCATCAAGGAATTCTGGTGCGATCAGCTTATACAGGTTAGTCTTCAGTCTACTTTTAACTTGAACAGTTATCTGCTTGTTCATATGATTATATTGCACACCTTTTACCGCCGACCGTCTTGAGAATATTTTAGCCATTTTTATCAGGAAGTTTTCAACTTGGAATCAATTTCATCTGTGCCACGATGTCTCCAAGACCACGTCATTCTGGGGAATCGAAATTAGATTTAAAAAAGAAAGCTACCTTGAAATCCAAAGAACTTCCTAAATCAAAACTAAAACACTCTAAAGCGATGGATAAACTTATAACAAATTCTGACTTGAAATCAGCTTCCGGACCAAAGAAGTCTCCGAAAACTAAATCGGAACCAACAACTGCTGAATCTTCTAAAACTAAACCAAAATCCCGTGCATCACAAACCACTTCTACACCTGCCGGCAAATCAAAATAAATTAAAACATCTGCTTCATCAGGATCATCTGCTACAAGTGCATTTAGAGCTTATAGACCTGCAACCGTATCTAGAACATCTACTGGTTCTATTAAATCTACAACAAAATCCAAACCAGTTTCAGCTAAATCTACCACAACAAAATCAAAATCAACTACATCCAAAATATCTAAATCTTCCATAAAAACTGCTGCCGAAGCTAAAACAGCCTCTTCTAAGAAGTCATCTAAATCAAAAGAAGTAACGAAAGTAAACGCATCAAAAATTACACCAACATTGAAAGCCCCTCTTAAAAAGTATAAGCTTAAGAAAGGTGATGTACAAAGTAACATAACATTGCCTGTAGATCTGTTAAACAGTCTTAACATGTCTTAATTTTTGCATGTTTGTTTCAGGTAGTAAATTTTTTATTATTATTTCTACAGTAGTTGTGTGGCATAAAAATTCTTTTAATGCTTTTGTTTATTTTCAGCTTCTAATTTAGGTTTCAATGGGTTTAGGTTACAGCTCCAGTTCTCAGGAGGTTGATATGAATGGACCAACTGCACTGCTAGTGAAAGAGTTGATTAATAGTGATGGAGTAGTAATCTTCTCCAAGAGTTATTGTCCTTATTGCAAAATGGCAAAGGAGGTATGCTATTCTAAAGTAAAATTTTGAAAATTACAGTTTAATCTTGATATAACAGTACTCAATCTATCTTACTTTTCAGTTTTTATTAGGTTATAATTATATTTTAAATCCCCCATTCAAATCCCATATGTACATCATAATACAAGGATATATCATTTCTAAGGTTCCATTTACAGTCATTTCAGTATTAAGTACCGAAAATTTAAACATTAAAAATTAATAAACTGACTTTTACATTTTTACTTTGTTCATAAAATATATTTATTAAGTACCAGTACGGTATATTGGACATCCATAATCATGAAACAAGAAATCAGTTTATGTTAGATGTTCCCTACAGTAGGCTAACCAAATGTCAAAACAGCTTTTCCATTATTAGTCTGAAACTATTTAACAAATTACAAAATGACTGCAAACTTTTAGATTTTAAAATATTTAAGGAGAGATTATACAAAAGGCTCTGTCTAAATCCATTTTATAGCATAAATGAATATTTTGATTTGAAATCTGTAAAATTTTGATTGTTTTTATATTTTGACGTTGTCCATTGCACATTTTGTAGTGTTCTGTATTCTGTATTAATATATTAGTTGCCAATTATAGCAACAGCAAGTAATAAATCCTTCAACTGTAGCCTACAAATGTTGGCAAAGGAATAGTATATTTTGGAATAACTCTTACCTCATTAATCATTATCTATTGCAGAATCACATTGATTTTGTTTCAACTGCTTAAACTGTAAAACTTCTTTGATTTTAAAAGATTTGCTTGTTTTGTGTAATATACTTTTCAGAATGAAGTATAAACAACTTTAAGAATTAATTAAGATGTTTGGCATTTAGGCTAAAATGCTTATTCTAACATTAAGTAGAAAAAATCCAATACAAGAACTCCGGCTTAGCTCAGTTGGTAGAGCATTGGCGCGAATAGCCAAAGGTCCTGGGTTCAAGTCCCAGTGTCGGGGGAATCTTTCTCCTATAATATTCTCCAATACAAGATATCAAAAATGTCTAAGATCATAATATTAGGAAATGCTTCATGTTCACTAGTTTAATTGTAATCATAGTTGGTAAATAAATCATATGTTCAGAAAATAAAATCAATTTCTTCATAAACTCTGCTCTGTTTATAAAAATGAGAAAAAATCCCAATTAGAGTAAAATATTCTGTAATGCCATAAGAAAATCTTAAATCGATGTTCTACAGAAAATTAATAGTTTCACTTTAATTTCTGAAAACTTGAATAAGACGTATGGTGTAAGTTATATTGTGTCTAATGCAAACCTTGGAAAGTCTAATTTTTTTTTCTCATCTCATACTCTGGAAAACCCTATCCTAGGCCTATATCTCATCTGTATGTGAAGATGTATCTGGTATTAATGTATCTTAATTTTTTATTCAATTGAATGATGGTTATCTTTATATTAACTACAGAACAATATTAGGGTATGGGTACTGGCAATCCCGTTGTAATAAATTCATTTGTACAGCTGAAATCTTCTGATGTAATTCCAGGTATTTGACAACTTAAAACAGAAGTATACAGCAATTGAATTGGATAATAGAGATGATGGAGATGCAATTCAATCAGTATTGGGAGAGATGACCGGTGCTAAAACTGTATGTATTCTCAGGAGGACTATGGAATGATTTTGAAACAACTGAATGAATTATGCAATCTTTGCATTTTTTTTTAAAGTGATCATTAAAGCTGCTTTACGGTTGCTGCAGTGGTGATGAAGCAATCTCAAATCTCACTTTATGGGATTTGCTGTATAAACTTTCATGGCAGTTCTTTTTTCAACCCTAGTTTCCTGCAGCAAAGCTGAAGGCTTTAAAAAAATGCATTATGTTATACATTTTCTACTCAAAAAGATTTCTGAATATTCACTTTATTGTGTTTCAGGATCTTTTCATTTTACTCTCTGCTCTGCTTTACATGTAATTTCATATGTGGATAGCTATTAGCAAATTGACAGTAAAATATTTATAATAGTTTGTCAACTCATACAGTAAATTCATTTTATTATATTTCTTTTCTTTTTTTCAGGTTCCACGAGTATTTGTTAAAGGAGAATGTGTTGGTGGAGGTAGCGATGTTAAACAGCTCCATGATTCAGGAAAGCTGATGCAAAAACTGGAGGCAATTTAAATTCAAACATTGCTGTGCAACTAGGCCATGAAAATCATGGTATTTAATTTCAGATGTTTCATGTTAATTGAAATGTGATATTGCTGTAGGAGAAATTTACAAACATGTTCTTAATTTAAAATTAATATTTGTGTATTTTAGTTTTTATAATGCTGCTTACTAAATAAATTGTAATTTTTAGCTTTTGTGTACAGATCTCACTTTTCCTCCATTCTTTCATTAGTCCTGACTTTGTTTCAAGACAGATCTCTGAGGTAACCATTCTTTCAAGCACTTTATTCCAATTTTGTTTGGGATATGTGAGTCAGTTGGAGAATCTAATGTTGTACCGGCATGTTGCCATGGTAGCTCAGTTGGTAAGAGCGTGGCATGAAGAGCCAAAGATCCTGGTTCAAATTCCAGCTATAGCATTAAACTTTTCAGTCTGTCTTCACCTTTCTTTTAATTTTAGGTTGACTGCTCCTTTAATTAAAAGAATACTCCAATTATTTATCAGCTTGTGATAGCAAGAATATTATTTTCAAGACAAATTTCTTTGTCTTCTTGGTTTCATAACTGAATTTTCAGTGACAATATTTTATAAGATTACAATGCTTATAGTTATTTTTGAACTTTCCTATCTATTTGTACACGTTTTGCCATGGTGAAACATTGCCTTCATATTGTGTGGAAAGTCTTTGATGGATTTCGGCTCCTGGTACACCTTCAGACGACAAAAAGCAGATCACACTCTTCTTCTTTGGTGCAAACTCTGAGCGGTGCAGCCATGTTTAATGTGCAACACTCAGTGGAGTCATAATGGTCAAACATTCCACAAGTGAAGATAAATGAACAACATGTCGATATGCACGAGCACAAATCTGTTCAGCCAATCTACAAAAGATTTTTAAAAAAGTGCAGATACTTATTGATTATCCTCGTAATATCCCATTCAATAAAACAATTCGTTTACATAAGGTGGCCATATTTCTGTGAGTCAAAGCTGGGGCCAATTGAATAATTTCTCACAAGGATTTGAATAGAAGATACAAAATGATAATATAACACAGTTTCTACACATGGTACAGTTTGATTAAATTAATCGGGAAAACATTGTGAAGTGTATATTATATATATAATCAATAAGAATATTCTTCTTCACACCTATTTTGTAAGTCAAAACTTACCAAATGGACGATCGTTTCGGTGAGTGACTTCTCACCATCATCAGCTGTTCTCAACTGTCGTGTTTCCTTCTTTTTCCACCAGATCTCCTCCATGTAGAAATTTAGCAATTTTGACATCCCAAAGGACAATGACCTCATTGCTAAATTTCTACATGGAGGACATCTGGTGGAAAAAGAAGGAAACACGACAGTTGAGAACAGCTGATGATGGTGAGAAGTCACTCACCGAAACGATCGTCCATTTGGTAAGTTTTGACTTACAAAATAGGTGTGAAGAAGAATATTCTTATTGATTATATATAACATGGTACAGTACTTACTTAGGTAACTATACACAGTTTTTAACACTTAACCAGTTCTTTTGCTCCCTTCTGTTACGAATGAAATTGATTCAGGAGATGTTTACGACCTTGTAAAAGTCATAGAATTCTGAACAATTGTATTTCAAACTTGCTGCCATAATCATCATCAACTCAGGCCTCGATTGGAACCAATGCCTCGAAGAGGTGACAGAATTTATGAAGAGGCTGGCCCTTGAAATGACTGGGAGACGGGGTACTGACACCTAATTGGTTGACTCCACTCAACTTAACTGTATGTACCTAGGTATATTGAAGTAAATATCTTTTTTGCATTATCCCCTCATAAAAGTAAAGAAACATTTGGAATTGATAGCTTGCAATCTTGTGAACCTTGCTTCGCTTGACAATGGTTGTGGGGGGTTAGGGGACTAAATCACCACACTACCTTCAAGTTCTTATGTCGACCAATAGTGAACTGTGACCTTCATTCACAACTACTCAAAAAGAGAAGGTCTGGCAGCCTGCTAGGAGGAATCGCTAAGCTAATAAATGCCTGACAGTCCTTCCAGTATGCATTTTAGCTCTTGTGTGAATTGATGTTCAGTATTACGAGTAAAATGCCATTCCTGTTTATACACTTGGAATATGTAGATATGGTTTTTCGTGTACGGATATTGTGGTTGTAATATGATTAATGATTAATGCTTTCAATTTTCAGCAACGTTTTAGTTATAATATGTGGTGCGGTTGTTACAAAATTGTCTGATAGGTTCACACTTTTATTACCACACCGGTCAAATGTATTTGGAATTTTTACAAGAAGAATTACCTGTGTTATTGGAAGATATTCCATTGCACACATGACAGAGAATGTACTTCCAGTGTAATGGGGCAGCTGCACATTCTTTACGAATTGTAGTAAACTTTTAAAATTAAAGATTTGGAAGTCAGTGGATTGAATGTGATGCACCAATTGCTTGGCCAGCTAGATCCCCCTATTTAAATCCACTTGACTGCCGTTTCTGAAGATGGATGAAGAATATTGTTTAAAGTATAAGAGTGAACCCAAGAGAGGAATTGGTACAACACATTCATGCCACCGTCAAGCAAATTCGTGAAGAACGGGAGAAAATTGATAACACTACCAGAGCAGTTCACAACCGTGTGACTGCATGGATTGCTGCCGGTAGTGGCATCTTTTAAAATCTGCTGCGATACACATTTTATGGGGTGCAAATGTTATTTAAATTATTCATAAGTCAATAAGTAAACAATTCAATACACTTTCAGTTGATATTCAAGTTAGCCTAATATCCTTTAATTTCTCCCAAATTAATCTCAACCTTCTGAATATCATAACTTCTTTAATATGAAAAATCAAACCCATGTTCATATGAACTTTTTTAATCAATATAACAGGAGAAATTAATTCCCTGAATATTGTCCATTCTTTGTAAATCACCCTGTATATATTTATATTCCATTCAGAATGACAACTCGACACTTCAGCACTCCTGAAGATGAAGGAAGGATATCCATTTGAAACATTGGGAATCATTGACCTGAATACCTAACAAACAACTCAAGAAACATTCATCAGTAGGCATCACCACAAGCTCCATGTCTGCTAAGCGCATGCAGTTTGACTGGAGTCATGGATGTGTAGGAATTGATTCATATGGCCCAGGAACATCGGTGAAACGGCTCTCTGTCTTTAATAAGAGTGGCGCTCTAAGAAGTTATTTCAAAATTAGAGTTGCTATAAATTATAAAAATCCTTCACCTTTAACATGTAGAAAGAAAGAGGAGAAAAGGAATTAATTAGACCATATTATAGGAATACTGTAAATGTTTGAATCATTATTTACTAGTAAAAATATGCAAATGATAAGCTGAAGAAACTGATCACAAGTTGTTAAGAGCTAAACCTTCTATTTAAAACTTTTTGTTGTTGCATAAATTCTCTGAAAGGAGTTATAAGCCAGCCGCTGTTTGCTGAAATCAACTTATGAGGTGAACAATCATCTTTGCATAAGACTGAAACAACTAAATATGCACTCTTGCAATACAGCACCTCTTATTCTGTATCAGAATAAGAAGTGATAAAGTTGTTATTGCCCTTGCTTAGGGAGAAGAAAGTTATGCGAGTGTGACACAGATTTTTATTTTAACAATTCTAGTACTGTAGATAAAGGTTATTTCAGAAAACTATAAATAATGATTACAAATTTGGTTAATAAAGTCTAGGTTTTTCTCTTCTGAATGATTATGTCAACTCTATAATCTGGGTTGGACTGCACTGGTTGATTAGGAATTATTATTATTATTTAGAACTGAAAAAATAATCACAGGGGTGAAAACTGTGCATACAGATTGAGATGAAATTTGGGTCAACAGAAATTGGAATCTTTTATATTGATGTCCATTGGAAATGATGGTTTAGAAAACCTTTATCATGATGGCATTGTTAATAAGCAAAGAAGAGAACAGTGCTGAAATTCCTTCTGATTATTTAATGTAAATATGCACTTCGGTATTAATTACATGTTGTATAGTTTATTTTACTTCTAAAACAATTCTGGCATCTTACAGTTTGACCACAGATGTGTTGGCACTATTGGTAATTTTGTTCAGCATAGACTAAAAAATATTTGAAGTCACTTAAGAAATTCGAAGTACAAAAATTTCACATATCTTTTTTTCTTGCAGTTGCTGTTAATATGGTTGAAAATATAAACTGACATGATGTTTTCATTTTGTGACTAGTCAAAACAAGTAGGGTAGTGGTAGTGCTAGAATGGAATAGGAGGAATTATTGGTGGGGGAGATGAAAGGCACTTTGGGTGTCTGAACTTAATTTTGTTCCCAGTCAGACCCTTCCTAGATAATCAATTCCGGAGCAGTATTATTCCATAGAATCTGGGATGTACAACAATGCTACGCGATATGAAGGTTTGCTGTTGTATGCACAAGCCTTACAGCCTAATCTAGATAAAGGTATAAGAAATTAGGTTAAGGCTGCATCTGAACTGCAGAAATTAAATAAGCCTATTTATAAATTTTGAAGTTGTTGCCCATTTTCATTATGCATTATCAATAGGATCAGTATTGGCCATTATGGTAGGATTTGTACAATGATATCCTTTATTCACAGGATTATCACTAAACCCAAAATGATAGAGGGCTGACAAATGACAATTATATTTATTTTTAGGTAGGCCATACCTACCATAGTCGGCCGCGGTGGTCTAGGGGTAGCATGCCCGCCTCTAGATCCGAAGGTCGTGGGATCAAACTTGGCTATGATCGATGGGTTTTTCAGGACGTAAAAATCCTGGGCACGGAGTCCTCCGGGAGGGACTTTAAGCTGGGGGGCCCGTGTCGTAGATTTATGGCACGTAAAAGAACTCCAAGCCTAAATTAGAGCCTCTGGACAAAATTTCTCGGCCCTTTCATGTCCAAGTAATACCTTAGTTTCCTGAGGAGGTTGAAAGGCGATGGGCTTACCACCTGCCCCTCTGCCCTATCTTGGAAAAATAAGCGTAACAAAATTCATATACGTAACAGACACCTCCACTTGGAGGCCCCTTCACCCCAACATAGGGGGCTATAGGGTTCCAGACAGACAGACAGAGCCTACCATAGATTAATTCAAATAAATCATCATCAATGTGGTTGGAATAAGGATGATTTTGCTGTTGACTTATCCCATTTTTCCTTGCAATCCATGTTCTATCATTTATAATTATGTTGACTTACTGACTTACCATTTAATTGAAGAGTAGTTTAGTGGATTTCTGACTGTCAATGTGTAGTTTCTGGTATCCAAGTTTGGAGTAGGTTTCAAGTTATATTGTGTTGTAGTCATTACAGATGAGGACACGGTTGGTTGCGTTGAATTTATCACCATCATAGGCATTGTAATTTTATGTTTTTCTTTAAATAAACTATTTCACCAGCAGTTCCTCCAGAAACTATTTCACCAGCATGTTTATAAGGAGTTTTTTGTGTTTTGTCTTTTATGGAGAAAGTCTGTGAACATAACCGATGATCACAATTTATATTACCAGAATCATGGTTATGAGTTGGATTCCCGTGAAGGAAATTCCTGTCCAAATTTATATAGCCAGTAAATGCAAACCAGTTATTACACCATTTACCCACAGTGTGATGAAAATAAAGTTATTCTAAAAGAACAATTGATAAAACACAGCACAGAATAATATATATTTAACAAAAGCACAAAAATAGACGGATACTCAAGTAAAGGAACTTAAATGATCCGCCATTTTTTTTTAATACAGCCTCTCTGATTGGATATTACGTAAAACTATTCGATAGTTATCGATATCGAATTAATATCGACATAAAATTACACAGGTGGGACGGAAAATATTTTGGTGTTGTTGTCAATCAATGTTCGTATTTTGAACGTGATGGCGTGACATATTGTGACAATTTTCTCCCGAAGTGGATATCTGTTGAACTCCTGAGACAAGAGAATCTAGAGAAATACAGAAACCACCATTGAATCAAGATGACGTGCCCAGGCAATGGTATCTACGTGGTGCAGGGAGAGATGGCGATCCTCCTCACTGCAATGAGGAGAGGTGCCCGATGGTCCTCCCATTCTCATCAGGTTATAGCCTACTTTTATATTTTCACGTTTTATTCAACATGTTTCTGTGTGTTGAATCGTTTTCTCCCCCAAGCATAACATTATAATAAAAAATATATATATACATATGTTTTTTTTTTAAATATTTTGAAATTAACATGTTTAATAACGTTACCGAAATAATGTTAAGCTTAACATAGACAAATTTTATTTATCTGCAACAGAGAGAAAAATACGTAAATATCTTAGCAGGACTTATCTTAACCTGTAATTCACTCTCCACAGAGTTAAACCAGAACCTCATTGGCTTTTCCCACATTTTTCTTCCTGGTTTATTCAGAATGTAAAACAATAACAGGAATTCCTATATCCTATGAGATGTAGCAGTGCTGATTGCTGTTAACACAAGTGTACATGACAGTTACACCAATTTCTCAAAGTATGATGACTTAGGCTATTAACCATGACATCATTATTTCTGCCAGCTTTTGGGAAAAAATAGTTTTATACTGCACACTAGGCTCCTCTCTAATGGGGCCCGCCTGGGAAGGTGGGGTTTAGGGTTTCGTCACAGAAGAAATTCAATGTGAGACATAATAAACCTCGTGCTATTCAGTATATTGCTCCTAAACTAACGTAAACGTCCCTAACCTAACAAAACGGAGGAGCTTGGCTGCTGTGGAGCATAAATCTATCTTTTGCCTAGCTTTTAATTAAGGATTCTGAGAAAATATTATGTTCTTCATGTTCACTTAAGGCCAAATTCCACATATTTGAGCAGGTGCGATCATACCATGATCAGTTGTTCAGACTTCCTTAATCCTACTTGCAGATTCGGCCAACATATATTTACAACTGGGGAAAAAACAATCTTAATTCGAACTAGACTACTGTGCTGGTAACTAATCTCAAAGGTTAAGAACCATTCCCTTCCTATCGGTGATTTTTAGCTTGTTGTGTTCTCCATAAACCATAGAAACCATGTAGTAGCCTATTTTACTTTTTGTGGAAACTGTCCAAAACACTGGGAAAATGAAGATGCCACTTTTATAACCTATAAATGTGAACAGAAAATGGCTGTTGTGATCCAGAAATAAGGCGGTCAATACTAATGTCACTGTTCGTAACATAACAGCCACCATCCTAGCTCAGAAAAAAGCAATTTTAGGTCATGCACTAGGCTCCTCCCACCAACTCTCTAATGGGACCCACCTGGGAAGGAGGGTTTTAGGGTTTCGAGTGTCTCCTCCTAGATGACGTTGCTAGTAATGCAAAAAATGAAACTGGGAAAAAATTATATAGGCTATGATGAAGGGTACAATATGAGGTGCGTGCACAAGGCTCAGAAGCAAGGGGAAGCAGCCGGTGAGCGAGAGCAGGTGGAGCTTGGCTGATGCATGACTTAATGTTGTCTTTTGGGCCATTCCATGAGAAAGTGGACATGAGGGGTAATTTTTATTATTTTGTGTATAATGTTTATTTTTGCAGCAAACATTTCTTGAAGATCTATATTTTATTATACAAAGTACCCAAAACATAATATGAAGAATTACTTTAAGAAATATGGAGTTAAAGTTGGCTCTCTTTGAACTTGCTCTGTTATCTTTAAAAAACGTAGTTTTTAGTTAGCTAGACAGCTTGTCCAGAACCAGCAGAGACTAAGTTAGTTCTGCTCAGGTCATTGTTAACAGCGTCTTTTGCTCTATATATTACCTGCATTTCATCTTAATCCATCCAATGAGTTTATTTTAAAATGCATATTAAGTTGTCATAGTCATAAATGTAACATACGTAACAAAAAACTTCAAAAAGTTTTTATTTAATTGTAAAGAGCTGGTGGATTTCTTTGTTACCTTATGGAAGTAAGGTTAGTCATGAGTTCTAATGATTGCAAAATTATTTTCACCAAAAGAACAATTATTTCCTTAAAAAAATATGTAAACAATAAGTGTAACATACGTAACACTTTTACTGCCTTGGAATAAAAGATGAATTTGGCTTTTTGATAGGCCTACAGTTAGGCCTATTTGAGTGCTGAAACTGATTTTATATACAGTGAGTCTCAGGCAGATGGGTGCCGCTGCTCCGTGCGTTGGGTTCCCCGCAGATGACGCTCCTATCCCCGGTATGCGGCAAAGGAACTCCCCGGCAGTTGACTGACTTGTCCGTGCGTGACAATGAAAATAATTGAAATAAGTTTGAAAATAACGAAAATAGGCACCTACCTTATTACAGGAGATGCTGGAAGTGTCCTCCTACATCCACACATTTTTGGCATCGTGATAGGAAATTCCGATTAATACCATTAATTGTTCTTCCGTTATTATTGAGTTTATCTCTATCCTAATGTTTTCTTTTAGTTGTGACAACTACCGAATAACACTTTCACGTCTGTTCAACACGAGAACAATGCTCAACTGCAGGCTATGCAGGAATTCTTTACTTATCTGCGGGGACACAGCTGCCCATGACGCGGGTAGTGTTGAGTCATCACAAGAGAATCACGGCGCGTGCGACAAGCGGCACCAATCTGTCTGAGACTCACTGTACATAGGCCCAGTGGTGCAGCCATTGGGGAAGATGGGGGCACTAAGGGGGCTAAAGCCCCCCCCCCCCAATATCAGAATTTCACTTAAGTTAAATTAGTGATAACTGATAAGAATGCAAGATTACTTAAAATGTTTCACAGTGTTTGAAATTGTTAATTGGATTAATAATAATAATTAATTTTTGCCATACATAAAGAAATTCTATATGGGTCATTCCATGTCAAATCAACCAATTCTACTATGAGATTTGAACCTTGACCTCTCAGATTTGTATGATTTTTTTCTCAGGTATTGTACCCCCCAAATCTATTTTAAATTTCAAATTTCAAATTTTTTTGACTTTTGGTTTGTGAGTTACAAGCGTTTAAAAATCCAAAAAACCATGGTTTTCTATTGCTTTAAGATTATTATAAAACGCTATAGCTCAAAAACTATACCACCTAGAGAGCTCAAACTTGCGCCATTTTTTCCTCTGAAAATTCCCTTTCATTTGATGTATCACACAGCTATGTTTCTTAATTTTTTAAATGTTAAAAAAGTTTCCAAAAAACTTTTTTTGAAATTTCCAAAATACGTACCCTCGGATTTTTTTGGAAAAATTATATGTGTTGTCTACACTAATTGACTACATGCATGCAACATTTCAAGATGGGATCTCAACGGGTTCTTATTTTTAAAAATATTTTACTACCAGAATACATGCTAGTGAGGTGTATAGCGGACTATTTCTAGGCTATGAATACTAAGGTACATAGGCTAATTCTACCAAACCTAGCATTCATATGTAACATTTCCCTCTTATTGTTTGTTAATTAAATGATATGTAGTGTTGTTTTTAATTTAATTTTCATGATACCTGTAACTAAGTTAAGTTATACATAAGAACGAAGAATAAATTTTAATTTATATACAACATGCTAATAGTGAAATTTTGAACAAAGTCACTCATCTTGAATCACTCAAAACTCCTAGTAATATCAACTCATATAGTTATAAATGGTAGAGGTTATATTTTGATTGGTTTTCCAGTATTATTTGTAGCCTAATAATTTACAAAGAGTCCCAAATAAAAGAAATGCGTAAAAGTTGTTTCACCTTGTGAAAAAGTTTAACTTGTTGATATTTGCTTGGATAGAACTGTATTTCTTAGAATAATAGGTATTTAAAACTTTAAAAGTTTTCACTGAGGGTAACACAATTTAAAGAGTGTATATTCTTCCCGTTGCTGTAGTTGGATCCACTGTTTGCAAAAGAGTGTTTCCTGGGACATTTAATAAATCCGTTGGTTGGACCTTTTGGGTGTAAAAAATTTATTCAGTACATACCATTGTATTTTTCTTCAATGCATCCCAGCCACCAAGAGTCATCACATGCTATTCCAAATCTGATGGTGTTATTTGATTCTCTGTTGTCACACATTCAAGAGATTCATCAAGGCTCAATTGGTAAGGCTTGACAGTAATTTGACTCTCTGTGTGGGGTTTATATGAGTGAAACTTTTGTGTTCCCACAATCGCTTTTGATTTGACTGAGCCGAGAAAGTAATCATTCTTTAGTCTCTTCGTAAGTCTTCTGTTGTGCAATATTCAAAGTCAATGTTTTTTTATATTTTCCAATCATTCTTTAGTCTCTTCGTAGTCTTCAAAGTCAATGTTTTTTATATTTTCCAAGGCAAATTCATAAAGTTCTTTGGGTGTTAAAATTTGTTGGTCATATGGCCTTTGTAAGCTGGCTAAAAGCTAGCAACTTAACAGTCCCGCCAAGACCATCACATGCACTCTTGCCATGGGATGTTGCAAAAAACTCCCACTCGGCCTCAACTTCAAAATCTGTTTTATGCAAGCATAAATTAAGGAAGTTTTTCTTATTCTTATACTGGGCAGTGCTCCCATCAGAAAAGTAAGTGATCTTTTTAAGTGAAAAAGGCAAGGTTTGCTTTAAGATTTCTAGCAGTTTTTTCTGGAGAACATAGAAAGCTACTGTATGTTTCCCCTCCCATTTGTAATATATGATGAAAGGATGCAGTGTAGCTTGGCAGGTAGTCCAGTGGAATGATTGTATTTTGGCTTGTACGGCGAAAGAGTAGTTTTCTGCAAAATCACAATTTACTACTACATGGCCTTCAGTTAAATTTTCCTTGATTTCGCTTTAGTATTCTTTCTGCTGACTAGCTATAAATGAATGAGTTTTGAACTTTGTTAGTGTGTCCAAAAACTCATCAATAAAGTCATCGCTACGTTTTACTACAGTTTCCATCACATACCTATCTACAGTTACCCACTTTTTCATTGAACTTTGTATTCAATAATTCTTTAAGTCTAGGAACACCAGGTCATTCTTTACAAACATTCATAAAACAATGTTGAGATGGTGGATTGCACATCATCTCGACCAGATAGGAGTGATAAGATTTCAAAGCAGTGTCATCCCCATCCAATACAAAATTTTGCATTTTTGCACCGTACATCATTAGCATTATGTTTTGGTGTAAGGTACACACACAGACAGTATGTGTGCCACTTTTTCCAGCCAGGATACAGTTCTTCGGCCTCAGGTCACAAAACTTTGAAAAACCAATTTTGTTTGCTGGGAATTTTTCCTTAAATAATTGGTATATTTCTTGCAAATTTGCCAACACTAGTTTCTTTTGTACCTGGATCTTTCCATCTTTATTTCTGATCACACAATTTTTTTCCCTGGCATCATTCTACTAATGTTGTCAGAATTGTAGAAGTCTTTTACAGAGTCAGCCTAGAAATAGTCCGCTGTACACCTCACTAGCATGTAATCTCGTGGTCAAATATTCTTTTAAACAAGAACCCGTTGAGATCCCATCTTGAAATTTTTCATGCATGTAGTCAATTAGAGTGGACAACACATATAATTTTTCCAAAAAAATCCGAGGGTACGTATTTTGGAAATTTCAAAAAAAGTTTTTTGGAATCTTTTTAACATTTCAAAAATTAAGACACATAGCCATGTGATATATCACATTAAAGGGAATTTTCTGAGGAAAAGAATGGTGCAAGTTTGAGCTCTCTAGGTGGTATAGTTTTTGAGCTATAGCATTTTATAATAATCTTATAGCGATAGAAAACCATAGTTTTTTGGATTTTTCAACCCTTGTAACTCACAAACCAAAAGTCAGAAAAATTTGAAATTTTAGATTTTACTAGTTTTGGGGAGTACAATACCTGAAAAAAAAAATCATACAAATCTGAGAGGTCAAGGTTTAGACTGTTGGTTGATTTGACATGGAATGACCCCAATATAGATTTCAAATGGATTAGTTTGCAGCCTCGCTTTACATTTGCTGAATCAAGTACAAATCCCACTGCACCATGTTTGCTACAGAATTCATACTGGCAGAGTATGGTAAAATCTTCTGTACCATAATAGCAATAATTCCAAGTCATCACAGAAGTTGAAACAATTAACCGGTAGTATGTTTAGTTCTGTATATTACTGCAGTAACAACAACCAGTGCTATATTCTCCGTCAATCCATCATTCAATGACTTAATGCTGTTTTTAAAACACTCACTTTTTACACTGCTTTATATGGTCATTTTAAAGACACATAATAAAATACTATGGGGAGCAGGTTCAGTTCTGATTAGACCTAATGGTACGATAACTATAAATTTCAAAAGTTGAATGAAATGCTTTGTATTGTGATGTGTTAAAAATGGAATATCAAACATTTTATAAACAGCAGGTGATACGGAAATATGTGTTGATATCCAATTCGATGATGATGAAGATAATGATAATAATAATGTTAATTATGTTTGCAATAGGATAGTAACTTAATTGAATAAGAATGGGTTGTAAAGAAAATTGAAAAATTAGTCCTATGCACCCAGCTTATAATAAATTATCTTTTTTTAATTTTATTAACATGCATTTTAAGTTTTAGCAACCCCAGATTAAAATCCTGGCTGCACCACTGTATAGGCCTAAATGTAAAATTCAATAATTAATAAAATAATTGTTTGTCTCAAGAATATAAATATATAATTAAAATAGGCCTTATTATTTCTTTCATTCATTCATGGTACTTCTGCCTTACGGCAGGTCTACACTCCCATGTAAAATTCCATTTTCCAGCTCCTTCTATTTTCTGCTGCATCCTTTAACTCTCCATAATTTCTTTTCTTCTTGATGTCATCCAGTATCTCAATTCTTCTTCTTCCTAGTCTTCTCTTTCCTACTGGTATTTAATCCAAATTGCATAAAATTACGCATAAACGAAAGATATTCTATTTGGCTTGTAGTTTGAAAAGAGTTCAAAGGAAAGAGTTAGGAAATAGAGAGACAGGATAAAACAAAATAAAGAGGTATTTGCGGCCAATTTAGAGAAAGAAAGAGAAAGAGGAAAACAAAGAGAAATTGGAAAACAATATCTGACTAACAATCCAAGGAAGTTTATACTAAAGCGTGTGGGAAGACACCTTGCTTCTTATATATGTATATGTAAATACACATATAAACTAAACTTCTTGGAGCTACATCCCTGAAGGGACTTGGCCAACCACCCAACCGCTGCATCATCTGCCATAGGCAGAATTGGGGGGCATGTGGTCTGACCAGAGCTGCTACTTTTCTATCAAGTAGCTCCTCAATTTGTATCACGAGGCTGAGTGCACCTTGTTCCAGACCTCCCTACCTCAAGGAGGTACCGAGAATCGAACCTAGGCCTACGGATCCATGGCCAGTGACGCTAACCATGAGACCAATCACGCGGTCAAATACACATATACACATATAACGTCGCTTAAGAAACAATACCGCGTAACTAACAAAACACAAATTTTACAGGAGAAGCAAAAAACTGTTTATTTTTGCTATTAGGCGTCGTACAATGTTTACATTTTCAGGATAATAAACAAGGTCATGACACAAAATTTTATCTTGACCGATATTTCATCATAAGCGCGCTATTTCAGTGATGCCAACAGTATAAAAATGTCATTTTCACCAAAAGTGTCAGTTACGCGGTATTGTTTCTTAAGCGACGATAATATATCTAAGAGGTGGGTCTCAGTCACCACAGCATGGTGCATCCTAAGGTTGCGGATAGAGGATATGGTTGCCAGATATGGAGGGTAGCTGTGAATATGCTGAATAAACAGTCGCGAACAGATGACATGTGAGACTATAAAAACTTAAATATAAGTGAACTATCATGTAAAAGTTCTTATAACATTCAAATTGTTGAAATATTGCACAATAAAATATTATTCTTCTTTATTATTTTGCACAGTGTAACATACGTAACAAAGTACTGTAACATGAATGAATGAATGAAAATAAATGGGTTGAGCCCTTTCGGTCCCATGCACGTAGGCCGCATAGTTGGGCCCATTGTGCCCCTCATGCTGGAGAATTCATTCGAGTCCCGTGGCCTTCCAGAAGGACAGGATAGATCTCGGATTTGTTCTCTTTATGTCATCTGGTTCCAATTTATCTGAGCCCAGGAGAAAGTGTCTGGTTGTGGCAAGTGCTTCGCACTCGCACAAAACATGTAGAGAAGACTCATCTTCCCTACCGCACTTCCTACATGTAGGATCCGCACTCAGCTTCATCACATGTAGGTGCCTCTTTAGGGTATTGTGTCCTGTTAGTAGGCCAACTGTACTCCTAAGTTGTGCCCGATTAAGGGTTAGCAGAATCCTGCTGTTCTTCTTGCTAGGTCCCTTGATCATGGACCGAGCCTGTCTAGCAGTAGTTAAATTACTCCATAAAGTGCCATGTTGAAGTGCCATCCAATCTAAAACCTCATATCTGGCCCTTCTTGGAGTAATACCAAGGACAGGTTCCGGTCCAATAAAGACATTGGCCGAGCCCTCCCTTGCTAGCTTATCAGCTAGTTCATTTCCTCTGATTCCAGCATGCCCAGGAACCCAGCAGAGCTGTACTGGTCCGCGGGAGCAGAGAATGTCCAAGGTCTTTTGGCACTCTTGTACCAACCTAGACCTTGTTGTACTGGCACATAGTGCCTTCAGGGACGCCTGGCTGTCAGAACAGATAGTGATCCTGCCATGCAGCCCAGGCATCCCTAAGATGTGATAGGCACAGGCCAAAATAGCAAATATTTCAGCCTGGAATACTGTAGTATAACCTCCCAAAGAGTACGACAGCCTCGTCTTAGGCCCATAGATGCCAGCCCCGGTTCCCTCGTCCGTCTTGGAGCCATCCGTATACCAGACAAGCCCCTTGACACACTCAGGAGCCCGTGGGCCACGAGTCCATTCCTCTCTGGGCGGGATACTGACCCTATATGCAGAGTCAAAATTATAACTTGGCTTCATATTGTCACAGCTCATCGCAAGAATAGGCTGCGACTTCTGAAGTCTATTAAGTATGTCTCTGTGTCCTTTAATTGGATTTTTAAAAGACCAACAGCCCAAACTCCAGAGTCGATGAGCAGTCACTCCGGCCTCTCCTCGGATAACCAAATCCAAAGGAGGTAAGCCAAGCAGCGCCTCCAGGGCGCTGAGTGGAGTGGTGCGCAGAGCTCCAGAAATCCCCAAACACGCTAGGCGTTGGATTTTATTTAATTTAGTCTTGGTAGCCTGTGTCTCAACACATGGCCACCAAACGACCGAAGCATAGGTGATGGAGGGCCTAATGATGGAGACATAGAGCCAGTAAACCACACGTGGTTTTAGTCCCCACCTCACACCAAAGGCCCTCCGACAGGCCCACAAACTATTGCAAGCCTTAGTCACCTTAATGTCAATGTGTTCTTTCCACGTCAGCCTAGAATCCAAAATAACTCCCAGGTACTTGGCCGACGTGGATCGAAGCAACTTCTTCCCAAAGAAGGTCGGCTCATACAAACCATCCAGCCGTCTCTTCCTCGTAAAAACAATGAGGTTAGTTTTATCAGGATTGGCCGACAAATCTACCTCATGACACCACCTTTCAACAGTTTCCAGGGCACTTTGGATAAGGCCCGAAACTGTATCTGCAAATTTGCCTCTGACCACGATGCAAACATCATCTGCATAGCCTTGGGCATATACTCCACTTTCATTGAGCCTGACTAGTAGTTCATCCACTACCAGGCACCAAATAAGTGGGGATAAGACACCTCCCTGAGGGCAGCCTCTGGGCATAGTGCACATCAGCGTACACTGATTAAGAGACACTATTGCCCGGCGGCCCTCCAGAGATGCCATAATCCATCGAGTTACACACAAGTTAACTCCATGTCTGATCAACCCTCTATAGATAGAGCCATACGAGGTAAAGTTGAAAGCCCCTTCTATGTCCAAAAACACTGCCATGGCCAGCTCTCCATGGTCAAGCACTTCCTCAACCCTTGAAATCAGCTGATGAAGCGCCGTGTCCACAGATTTGCCGGCCTGATAGGCATGTTGTTCAGCACTCAGAGGCCTGTCCATAAGGATAAGTCCTCTGATATATCTATCTATTAGCCTTTCCAAAGTCTTAAGGAGAAAGGAAGTCAAACTAATAGGTCTAAAATCCTTAGGCCCAAGGTATGATCGCCTCCCGGGCTTAGGAATGAAAACTAATCTTGCCTGCCTCCACAACGAGTGTACATATCCCATCGCCAAGCAAGATCTAAAAATCCTGACCAGGTTTGGAATGAGAAATTCCTGTCCCTGCTGTAGCAGAGCCGGGTAAATCCCATCCATCCCTGGACTTTTAAAAGGGGCAAAAGATTGAATTGCCCACTTTATACGTTTGTAGGTGACAATATCTTTGGCAGTCCCCCAGTCCTGCATAGCAGGCCGGTGAGCCTGACTAGATACCGCCTCCTCATTAACTACCTGTGATTCAGGGAAATGTGTCCCAAGCAAGAGTCGTAAAGTATCCTCCTCCGAGCCAGTACATGTCCCAGAGGGGGTCCTTAAAGAGCCCAACTTGGCTCTCGAGTCTCGCATTAGGATTTTATGTAATCTAGCCGCACTTGGTAGATCATTGATACTCTGACAGAAATCTCTCCAGGCCTCCCTGGAGGACTTCTTTAGTTCTTGCTTATACTTACGCTGTACATCCCTATACAGATCCCAGCTCTCAGTATCTTGTTTCCTTCTAGCTCTACTATAAAGCCGTCGCGTGGAGTTCCGTAGTTTACTCAGAGTCGAGTTCCAACAGAACTTCCCATTTACTGTCCTAACTACTCTAAGTGGACAGTTATCCTCAAAGGAAGATCTGAGGGCCGCACTAATCCACTCAATGCAGTCCCCCAGGTTTTCCTTGTTATAAGAATTTCTAGGCATTCCCCCAGCGATCCTGCCCCTCAGGTCCTCCCTATAAGAGTCCCAATTGGTCCTCTTGGGGTCCCTGTAGGTTCTCGGATCAAGGGAGCCTGCCAAATGAAATTCTATATGCCTGTGGTCGGAGAGAGACGGTTCACTGCTAACCCTCCAGCCACTCACCTTCTCCAGGATTCCTATGGATCCTAGTGTAATGTCTATGGCTTCCTGCCTTCTGCTGTTACAGTACGTAGGTTCACCATTATTCAGGATTTCCAAATCCGTTGAGCTTATATAGTTTGCGAGAGCCTCGCCCCTGGCGTTGACGTTGGTGCTACCCCAAATCCCATGATGGGAATTAGAGTCGCATCCAACCACCAGGTCGAGTCCCTCCCGTCCACAATAAGTAACTAGGTCCTCAAACTCCCTTGATGGAGGAGGATCCTCAGAATCATAAGGGAAATACGCAGAGCAGACAACTAATTGTCTCTCTGCACCTCCCTCTTTGTACCTCACAAGAACCGCCACCAAATCCTGACAACAGAACTGTGGTAGTGCCCATGCGCTCATGCCCTTAATTAGGATGCAAACTCTAGGCCTATCTATAGTGCGAGCACTAAATATAGAGAAGCCTGCTGCGGTCAAACCCATGATACGGCCCTCACGAATCCATGGTTCCTGTATCAGGGCGATTTGTATCCCTTCAGTCAATAGCCTTCGAACAAGAGCCCTTGAGGCAACAAAGCTATGCTGGAGGTTTGCCTGCACACAGTGAATAACAGCAGTGGTACTCACCATACGCCTTATCGTGTCTTCTTCTCCTTCTTCTCAGCACCGGCTCCCAGCAGGGTGAATACCGCCTGGCCTGTGCCGCAGAAGAGCTTGCCTTTCCTCTTCTCCAGGATAGTCTTTGCAGCAGCAGAGTCTATGCTGAGCACAAGTCGTACCCCTTTAGGCTCCACCTTGCGCTCCAGCACCCTCCACCGCCGCGTATCAATGCTCAGGTTCTGACGAACCAGACGTCTAAAGATGACGTCCGTCTCCACAGGGGGTCCTGGGATCCAGACCATCAACCTCTTGTAGGTGGGGAGAGCATCCATATCAACCACTTTAAGGTTGGAGCCTTCCCACGCCTTCATACTGGGAACCATACCGGTGAGCCAAGTCCGAGAATTCTCGTCCTGACACACGACTATGGCTGCCCCCTTGGCCAGGTAGCAATCAACAAACTGCGGAATGACGCCGGAATCTTCCGGTAAGTCATCCACAAGCCTGCCGACAGCTGCCTGAATACTCGTCAGGTGTTCCAGTGTAATCTGTGCCTCGGGATAGCCCTCGCTTACGATAGCCATCCTGAGTCCAGCCTGGGCCACCTTAGAATACTCGGCCCTTGGTCTCTTAAGCTGTTTGCCTTCTTCCGGAGTGGTTGAAGGCCTTGGTCTCTTCCGAGTGGACGAAGAAGGGGTGGTCCCCTCATTAGAGGAGCCCGGGAGAACAGACTCGACCGCAGCAGAAGAAGAGGGCAAAGTCTCCTTCGCACCTCCCTCCACCGCTAGCCTAGCCCGCCTCCTCCTCTTCTTCTCCGCTCCAGAAACACATTTCTTTTTGATCTTTAGAGAGCCCACCTTACTGGCTAGCTCTCCGAGGTCAACATCTCCTACCTTTCTGGCTTCAGGTTCCCCCTTTTGTGAGGCCCCCGAGGCTTCATCATTGGAGTCCCCCGTTAGGGAGCCCTCCGGTCTCCTACTTTCACTGGCAATGTTCCCCTTAGAACCAGAGTCCCCAGTAAAGGAGCTCTCTAGCTCACCGGGTTCCATTACCAGAGTCCTATCTACAATATTGCTATCAGAGTCCCCAGCTAAGGAGCGCTCTGGATGTTTGACAACGTTAGACTCTATTTTGGTCCCACGAGTAAGGGGGATAATCTGTCACTACTCCCGGAGCCCCCTGCAGAAGTAGAAGGTCTAAATACAATGGGGTTCGACCTGGTGCCCCAAGTGGATCGTTCGCGACACCATCTAACCCTGATGCCATACAGCCCTCGGCACGATACCTCCCACCTTAGCTTGGGTTGGGAAGAGGGAAGGAAATAGGATGGGATATGGAAGATGGGTCGTTGCAGGACGCCTTCGTCTGGCTTCTCCGCGTGAGACCTTCCCGACATGGGTGACCCTTCTGGTAGCAAGCTACCGACGGTATAGCTCTCCGCATCATTGAAGCACGCAAACCTCCCCGCCTGCACGGACAGTGCTACGATAAGGCGACGTCCCCTGGGGAGGGTACTGTAACATACGTAACAGAAGAAAAAAATTTAATTTCTGAAAATCAGCCTGAACTATTGAAACAAAGATACTAGGTTAATGAGTGTAATCTTGGCTACCCAGAAAAAAATGTCCTGGAGTTCTTGTGTTACATAATTCACAGAGATTTCCATGTAAGATAGATAAGGTTAAATTCTGTGTCCGATTTCTGTAACATACGTAACACCCATTTTATTGATAATAATATTTAATGTATATTACTGATTAATAAAACTTTCATATATTCTGAAAGTACATCTTTGAATCTATCTTCTGATATGTACAATGTTCCAGTTAATGCCATATTTTAATCGCTGTAGGGATCTAAAGTGCATCCAAATGTAACATACGTAACAATGGAATGGCTCTTTTGCCCCTAGCTTTACATGTCATTAACAGTAATATCAGTGGTCTTAACCTAGTTGTCACCAACCTAGCTCTACATGTCAGTAACACTAAAACCAGTGACACTAATACCAGTGACTTACATTACAATTCTACTGCCCCATAGAATCATGGGTGAATAGCACAGGAAAAGTGTGCTTTGAATCACGATACTAAAATGCTATGACAGTGCTGATAACAGGAAAGAAATGAGATGCCGGATCTGTGTCAGCCGATCAAAGTCATTTACAGCAATCATAGCTCCAACACAATTTGGTAGGGCCTATGTAGTGCGGTTTGAAATGCGTACTTACTGAACGAAACTAGACCCATAACCTATCACTTTTTCTCAGCCCAAAACTTCCATTATAAAAAAGCATATTCTTGAATCAATATTTTTCCCAGATATTTATTTCTATCCTTTATCAACATAAGCCTGTGTAACCTATACGGTCTTATAAAGGCGTATCTGGCAAGTGTTGGCCAAACCAAGTGAATACCGGTATTTATTATCTCACTGATCAGCCATTTCATAAAATATGGGAATTTTTTCCTCAAAGAGAGAAGTTACAAAATACATATTTTAAGTTAATTATTTCGTCTTTGTAGGTTTTATAATTTTACATTGTCTATCTGTGATCATCAGCATTCAGCACTTAACTGAATATTTTACATACCTGCCTTCACACTGGACTTGCCAAACAACCGTCTAAGTAAGAGTAATAACTAATAACAGTCATACTTTCCAACAACTAAAACTCTTCAACAAGCTTCCTTCTGAGATAAAAGAACTCCCACTAAAATCCTTCAATTGGAAAGTTAAAAACTGGTTCAAATTAAAAGCTTTTTATTCACCTCAAGAATACTTGGAGTGCGATTTGCGGATCTCTGAATTTAGGTAATTCTAAATGAGCACCTCCTAGTTTTAGATTATTATAACTGTTATTATTCTCTTATTTTTATTGTGAATATAGCCTATGTTATTTGAAATCAATTCCTAGTTTTAGATTACTTGTATATATATATATATTTCTATTATTTTAACTATTGTACTTAGTCACGATACCTATTGCTTGTTGTAAGCTTAAGGGTTAATAAAGAGTATTATTATTATTATTATTATTATTACACTTTCTTTGGTCGTTGACACCCTAAGGGAGCATTCACACCTAAGTAGCATAGCATGCAAGTATTGCTGTTTTCTTTCTAAGATTACTTGGTGAACGGGAAAATTATTGTTGTGAGCTACTATTTTAAATCCCAAATAAACAAATTCAAGTCTTCACACCGAAGTAGCATGGCAATAACGCATCTCGCAGAGTGTGACATTCATTTCTTCAGATAGATCTGGACTTTGTCGGCATGCCCCCTAATCCTGCCATCTGCCTATGGCACTAAGTTTCATGAAAATCTGATAAAGCGTGTTCGAGATATTGTGCATGAAGACATTTTATTATTAATTGGGCGGTCAAATACTTGTACAGTACAGAGGCTTCACTTGGAGGAATGGCTGGTTTTAACAGTGATTTACTTGCATGGCACTGTGCTGCTTCTAACCAGTTTTGTTCTTTAATTATAATAGACAATTTTAAAAACACTTGTAGCTCTACTTACGTCACAATTTTCGGACTAGTTTCAGGGAAGACTCTCATCCCCATCATCGGCAGTTGGTAGACTGTTTAAAAGTGTTTATTAGCCCGGTATATGATGTAGGCTACTACATGAATCTGCATTTAGTTATTTTTACCTGCAGCCTAAGCTAGTGTTCTTTTTTAATTTTAAAATAGTTTGAGGGTGAATGGACTGTACTGTTGCCACTGTTCTTGCCAAATCAAAGAGGGAAGTGAAACCGTAAATCAGTAATTTTCAGCAGTAATTCAATTTCAGGTGATACTAGCAGTGAAGGAAGTGGGAAAAATCCAGAGGCGGTATGCTATCTCAGACTTTTTTCCTAACATACCTCAATTTAAAAAAGCACATCCCCTCCCCGTATGGTGTTTTTAATTAACTTCCTCCATGAGTAACCAACCCTGCTTTTTAGATGATTGCCAAGCAGGAGTACAACACAAGACTAGAACATCTTGTACTGTCGATTGACAGATCTTTATTTATTTCACGTTACTGAAACCAACAGCAGTGGGTGTCGGCTTGCTGACCACATGCCCCCAATCCTGCCATCTGTGTATGGTAGATGAGCAGCGGTCAGATAGTAGACCTAGTCCCTTCAGGGATGTAGTACCATTGAGTTTAGTTTATTTATTTCAATAAAGATATTTTAAAATCATTTAAGACCTATTTAAACAACGTTTTGTTACGGAGAAATATTTTTAAAATATAGAATCTAGTGGTATAGTTATTAAGATGGCATTAAAGATCATCACAAGTTATAGTGAAAATGGCTAGTGATGAAAACGTACAATTGGGTGAATAATCATGAAGAGTAATTATTATATCACTACTCAAAGAAACATTAACAATTTGTATTAAATAGCAGTCGATTTTCAGTGACGGTATGCTATTTAACCATTAAAACCAGTGCCAGTATGCCACGGGTCATTTAAAACCATTGTCAGTATTCCATACCGGTGCATACCGCCTCACTTCCCTCATTGGATACTAGCCCTCAAGGCTTTTCCGTTTCTTATTTAGAATGCACTCTAATAGACATTGGTGAAGAAAGTTCGGCTAGTAGCCTAAGTTTCAGCTATTTTGCATAGGGTTGTGAAAAGTGCATGCAGATTGCAGGGTAATCTCTACTGACTTGGAAGAAATCAAAAGATCTTGCAATTATTTTATGTAAAATGAAAGAGATAAATAAAAATAAAATCAAAATTTTAGTAGGAATCCTTTAAAAAGAATGTTCAAACCAAAAGAATTCAAAATTGAAAACTTAGCATAATTTTTAGAATGGCTAATTAGTGCATTTTGTTTATGTTAAGTTTAATCTAGAACTGTCTACCTCATTTTACATAAATGTGCCACTGATAATCTATTGGTGTATAGTGGGAAAACTTATCAGCAAAGTCACCTCCCCCTCCCCCTATGTTCGTACCATGATAAACTTTCTTCTTTTGTATTCTGTTAAGTGCTTAGTGTAGATGTAAATGATGTCAGTTCAAACCATGAAGATCCATTATACAAATGTAAAGATAATAAAAATGTATATTATGTGCATTTCATGTAGAAACTTCTTTAGAATCTAGTTGGATTGAAAAATTAGCTTTTATGAATTAATGCTGTTGAGTTTTGTCATTCTAGTGGCTACCATAATTAATTAGTAGGTCTAATGGAAGGTCTTCAATATGCAGGAATCAATTTTTTTTTCTTCTTTCTTAAATTTATAGGATGATGAACAAGATTCCCTGATCAGGAGCTTCACAGATTTGAAGGATGTTCTGAACCAATTAGGTGATCTGCGGGAACTGGATGCAAATCATTTTCTTGGTAAGGAGAATTTAAAAAAAAAAAGCACTTTTACAATAAAAAATTAAGTAAATAAAATCAGGTATTATTATGCAAATAAGAGATTGCAGACATATCTATTAAAGGCACCAGTGTCTATTTATGCACATAAATTAATTATAGCCTAGTTCTAGCTTATGAAACAGATGACATCAAAATTTCAGAATATTCAAAAAAAATTGTTATTATAAATGGTATGAAGGTTTGTAGGTTTTTGTGTAGTGATTGTAGATTTTATTTACTTAATTTTTTTTTAAGATTTTCTACTTTTTGGTTCATCCTCTCTTTTAATAAATCACGTGCCATCTTGTTACAACATTTGGAATTATGTTTTTATATAGGAAAGAAATTCAAGTTTGGAAAGCTTGAAAAAACGGTGCACTTCAGCCATGCGAGTCAAAATTACACAGCTAGAGAAGTAGGAGCTTTCAAGTATTGTCCACTAAAACCGTGTGAAGCTGAAAGAAAATTTTCTTTTTATTAGAATATTTTTACTTACAAATTAAAAAGATTTGCCTGTGTAAAATTGGAGAAATATATCGTAATTTGTTATGGTAATTGAAAGGAATGTACATCCTTCAAAACACAAAGAAGGATTACTTGTGTAGAATAAATTGCTGTCTTTAGTTTGTCCATGTTTTCTATTTTTAGAGCATATTTTCTTAATTGTTTTAACATATTTGCTGCAAATTTATATGATTTTTAGTGCATATAAATCTGCACTCTATCACTTTCTTATGTAAAATATAAATATAAAATATAGAGAGGTCTAAATTATAAGATATGCCTATTCAGTAAATTATACTAATTTATTAATTTTTAATATAAGTTTATTATCTATAAATTGAGAACATTTGTATCTAAGTGTAATTAATTTTTGTTTTTGTTCAATGCATATACATGACGAAGCCTTGTAAATCTTTTACATTTTCCTAACAAATCTACAAGGAAAAAATGTAAGAGCCATCTGTTGTATTTGAAGCCTACTGAAACGAGCAGGCTTGTTCACTAGTGACAACTAGAGACTTCTTAGTAAACTTCAATGAATAATAATTGTTATTGTGTTAACCCTTTCAATGCTTCATTTACATATTCATATAAACATTCATGTAAAATCATCGGTGGATTGTAATTTTGAAATCCATATGAAAAATATCAACTGGTTTATATAACTGTTAAAATAACATTGATTAATTTACTCGCAATGAATAACTAAAACAGATGTCGCACAATGTTTCGGATCGTCCTTTAACCCTTCCTCAGGTGCCTCCTAAATCACAACTGGTTTCCACGATTGACAAAAATATCAGAAGAATAGGAATCCTCACATTTTAATATAGATTGTTATTTTATTAATCTAAGGATTCTGCTTTTGTGCAGTTTTTTCATCTTCATGAATTTATACATCAGTAGCATTGAAGAGGTAAAATATGGTACAGTATCAAGGATTTAGTCTTAAAGCTTGTCACCCACGGATATATTGTATTCCGCTCCTAAAGGGTTAATATTCCCAGCTAGTTTCATGAGAATTAATTTTGCGACATGTTTTTCTTACCTTGTTTATAGAAGGATCAAGCCAACTGAATACTAAAGGCAATAATATTATAATGTATGCATCTATTGTAGGAAACACAGTTCATAAATAACATTCATAATACACAGTATTTCTCTATTGAGCTTTTGTTTCTGTGTAATATTGGTGTTTATTTTGTATTCTTATATATTTATTCATTTTTGCAGGACCTTTTCTTGAAGTAATTCGTTCTGAAGAAACAACAGGACCTGTAACCAGCCTAGCACTGTCAGCAGTAAACAAATTCTTATCATATGGACTCATAGGTATATCAGTTTATATATGAAACATACATCTGAACCAGGTTAACCTGGGTGTTCCGAAGGTGGCGTATGATGTGGAGTTTTCATTAAATGTTTCAGATCCAGCTGGAAAATCTGTAGCTGCAACAGTAGAAAACATAGCTGATGCTGTCACTCATGCTAGATTTGTGGGCACAGACCAGACCAGTGATGGAGTAGTGCTCATGAAGATATTGCAGGTGTGTACTACCCTATTTATACTACTCTATTTACGCTGCAAATTCGCTGATTAATTTTGGTATAAATTATAAGCACTTAGACTTGACTGTGATGTATTGTGCATCTCTGTAGTATGGGATGAGTGACAGATTACCGATTACGAATCTGGAGGATGATTATGATGATGGGTTGATCAGCCCAAAAGCTGTAGGAATCCAGGGTATGGGTATGAGAGCCATGGCTTACCCACGGCATACTAGGTACCATGGTACCAAATCAATGGAAATTGAACCCAGGCTGCCAAAGTGGCAAGCAGGCATGCTGCCTAATCGCCCAAGGTGGCAGACTTATAGCCCCCAATATTATTATTAGAAACTATTGTTTTATTTCTCAGTCAGTACATATGATGACTCCTGCTTACAAGTAGGAAGTATTTATAGAATTCAAATTTTTTTGTAAGTTCATGCTGGGAATTTATTAATGGTGTCTGCAAGAATTTAGGAAATAAGCACTTCTTCCCCAATTTTCATTTAATTTATGTCTCCATGTACAAAATTATAAAAACTTGTATTAAAATGCCACAGAACTTACCGTTTTTAGTGCAGACCGCATCATATTTTACATTAATCCTAAATTTCTTCCTTTTTTGACTGAACATTTTCTGTACATCACCGTGGGGAAATATTCTTCTATGGTGTCTTGGCCAATGCATTTATTTGTTGATAAAATAGTGGGAAATGGATATTATGAACATATTGTGTAAAAATGGGGTATGCTTTGTCGGTTGATTGGGGCACTGCACTACAATGAGAATGTTGTGGGTTTAATTTCCAATGAGGTTGTTGAGATTTTTCAGTTGACCTATTCCACTATGGCCCTGTGGTCAACTCAGCCTCTAACAGAAATGAATAGGAGAAAAATCCTGGGAATAAAGGTAGTCAATGCTTAAGGCTTATAACCTTACCACCTTCACATGCTGAATGTCTAAAAATCTGGAAGTGTAGGGCCTTCACAGCTTGGGTAGGGATCACTTTACTTAGAGTACGCCATGGTGCAATGTGTGAAGCACTCCACTTCACACCAGAAGATCGTGGGTTTGTTCCCCAGTGAGGTTGTTGGGATTTTTCAGTTGGTCTAATCTTTCTGGTGGGACCATTGCCCTGGGATTGACTCAGTCTCTGACAGATTTGAGTACCAGAAGCAATCTGGGGGGGGGGGCTAAGTTTGATAACCTTATAAGTTATCATAGTATTCTTGAGCCTCAAGTTCAAAATCTCTTGCCTATAACCTATAGCCTCTGGTCCTGAAATAAAACAATAGTTTTTTTTAAATGCTGTTTGGATTAGATTATGATCATTAGATACAAGTCATAAATAAATTCTGATAGGATAAACTCCCCCTTAGGTGAATGCTGCACCCAGTACTTTAAAGCTACTGTTACTTTTGCTGTGATGAAAGTTATCCTAAATTTGGCTTTGTAGATTAGCTTTGGAAATGATGTTCATTGTTGAATGTATGTGAAGTCACTTCAGCTACGCTGAATTGTGAATGGTACACATGAGCCTTTGAAGCACTGCTCCTAGTCTCTGGGAACTTCTGTGTGGGATTTCTGAGTAACAAGTTCCATTGCCAAGTCACTTGCTAAATAGGAGTGTCCTTCGTTAGGGAACATCATTAACAAAGTCAAACTATCGCTCTTCAAGAATCAACAAAGGAGTATATGGTTCTTGTTCTGGCCAAAACATTAATTACAGATGATTTATAGATTTTTCACAGCGCTGTCAAGATGATCATAGCAAAATTAATGAACACTGAGCACATTTTATCACTTCCTTTGGCAACACATTCCAAATAAAGGAAAAATTCACTAGCAGTATTTGACCAAACATGAACATTAAAAGAATACAGAGATCACTGTCATTTGTAATATGTCCAGTATCGGTTAAAATGTTTGAAATTGAAAGACTCTTACCAAAGTCCATACATGTGACTTTCTTCTTAGCACTTATAATAAATCACTTTGGACTCGGCTCTTTGTTTCCCTGTTATGCCTACTTGTGCTAAAAGAGATTTGGACCCATACAGACTAAGAGTAGAACCAAGCAATATCTTAAAAACAATTTTTAAAAATTTATGGTAACTTCCTCATTGCCAAGAGTATCTAAAAAGTAACAACACAGTTTGGTTTCATGTATGTAATATATACAGAGTGGCTTATTACAAAGTAGCCTGTCTCCTGTTTGATTGTTAATGTAGTGTTTTGCTGCTTGCAATGCCATTTTACCATAATTAAACATCTGCAATAATGGCTAATATTATGTTTTATACAATAATCTATAGACTATAGTTGGCAGTGCTCTGTTTATACTTCATTGGTTAAAACATGCATTTCTTTATTATTCTTATGCATTTACTCGATACTGATGTGAGTAAATTTTTTGTGAATCATTCTGTATTAATTATTTGACATAATATGTTAGGTTTTTCTGTGATCTTGATACTTAAGTTAGTTATTAAAATAACATTAGTGCTGCCAGTATACAAACAATTTGCCCTTAGACACAACTTAACACTCAACCCCCTGATCAATGATCTACAATGACATATAGTTTTCAGTGCTATAATAACTTTGAAATATGATAATTACTTCAGTTTATCCAAACCCAAGAAGGCAAAGGACCTTGTACCTTGTGAAGTTGTGTTGTAAATAATGTAAATATGTGCATCAAGTGAAAGTTGTTTCGTTCCTTTTGCATATCCTTAGATATGGATAATCTTTGAACTACTTGAAAGTAGGTCAGGGCTATGAGATGTGCTAGTAAAATTAACGAAAGGTAATTAGTTTAAGTTAAAAATGTATCTACCAATATACATTATATTCCCGTAATTTCTTTTTTTAGCTTTTATCAAATTTATATTCTATCTTCCTGTATATGTGCATAATTAGGAACTATGGACGGGGTACTTAATAGTTGAGTACTAGCTTTCCTTCCCAAGTTCACAGGTTCGTTTCCAACCCAGGTCAATGACATTTATGTTTGTGTAAATGGACAGTCCCATATGTGTTAAGATCTACAGGCATGTAAAATAACTAAAGAACAAAATTTAGGCACACTGACAGGGTTATAGGACTATTGCAGTACATAACCGTCATTAATAGGGACCGGATTCTTAGGTTTTTACCTATTTTTTTCCTTACTTCCAAAACAAAAAGCGATCATACACTTTTTCGAATCATGTCCATAGGATTCACCCACATTAATTCTGTGGCACCTAAAAATACCTAAATGGGGTATAAAAACCTAAGTGTACCTAAACGGGATATAAAACCTCAAATATCTAATTTAGGCTAGTTTTTTTTTGGTCTTTTTTGTTAGTCAGTTGAGAAATCGATATTTTGCGGAGAGACAATTTTTGTCGGGTTGAAATTAATACCCCCAGCGTTTCGTTCAACCCAATGTGGTCTAGGATGACAGTATCAAGGGAGGAAGTGTAAGAGTACCGGCGTATTCCTTTTAAAATATTCGTACGAACAACCATTGTTGATGTCATGTGAGGTTGAAAGGACATTTTCTGCCTTTAAATGTATTCTAAAGAGATAACAGGAAGAACTTCACAGTTGAGAATCTTGAAAGGTATTTAGTGATATACTGTAACCAGGAAATGTGAGACAATCTTATTTTCACTGCTTCTTTTGATTGTTTATGCTTTCTTTCTTCAATTGTATTATATTGTCCTAAAGCAAGATTACTCACATTTAAGTGAATTTTGTTAAGTTAAACTTTACAAGTATTATGTATTGAATCCTATGTAGCACGTTCAAATTCATTAAACCAATTAATCTACCCGGAAACGATATTTTGGAGACAAAAAACCTAAAAAAAACTATTTCACCTAATGGAAAACCTAAAACAGTGTTTTTAAAAACCTAAAAATTCGGTCCCTAGTCATTAAATAACCATGGGATACAAACAAGGGACCTGTATTTATTGTTTTACTCTTTTGGGTGGAAGTCATGTTATTTTCAGCATATGTCAACAATATCATTTCTAAATTTCAATGTTATTCTTCCCTGTTTATAATTACACTTAATTAAAGTAAAGCTTACGTTGTAGATTCTTACTTTTCATGTAATAATTTAAAAAACAAAATCTTCTGAATAACATAGATTTATAAAGCAACTATATTTACTGCTATATCTATTATATCTAACTATATCTATTAGCAAAACAAATGTGATAAGGGCATCATAGAGAATTGAGGAAGAGTTTGAAAAAAACAAGTGAAAGGTGAGTCTTTCTAAATTCCCAGGATTTTCAAATGCTCTTATTGCATGAGTTTTTTCTGTGGTAGTGGATAGGAAATAATATGAGCCTGTCAAAGAGGACGATGGATGGAGGATACGTTACAATCACAAACTAAATGACTTGATAGAAGGACAAGATCTGGTGAGATTCATAATAACCCAAAAAATAACTTGGTTGGGACCCCTAGAGAATGCCGGAGACCCAGATGTCTAAGAGAATGTCAAAAGGAAGATTGTATTCTAGAAGGAGGAAAGGACGACACAAAACAAGATGGTGAGAGAACTTGACCACACACTTTGTTGTGATGGGAATAAGAAGATGGAAAAGTAAGGCAACTGCCAGACTGAAGTGGAGAGGTGTTGTCCAAGTGGCCAGAACCCACTCAGGGTTGTAGCATCAGAAAAGAAGAAGAAGTGCTCTTTTTAATGCAGATGCGGTGATACAAAGGAATGAAAACATAAGACAGATGTTACCTAGATGTACCTGCATAATTACTTACAACAGAACCCCTGTGTGAATATAAGTTCATAGTGATAAATAATCTCTATTTGTGAAATTATAGACGCACACATGTATTGAGCCTTGAAGTTTTCCTGGAATTGGTTTTGTGTAATAGTTTCCCTTCATCTACATACATATTGTTTGAAATTAGTTTTGGAAGAACATGAATAGAAGGAGGTAGAATTACTGCAGAATATACAGTGAGTCCCACGCAAGAGTTGGCCAATGACGTGGGTTCCTGCGGCACGGCAGGCACAGCTCCAACTCCCGAGCGATCGGGTGAATTATCTACGCTAATAAAGCCGCGATTGGTGTAATGATTCAGGTTCTCACATTTACAGTTAAAATTACAACGAAAATAACCACGTACCTCATCACAAGAGATGTTGGAAATGTTCTCCTCTTGCATCCACACAATACTGGCACCTTTTTAGGAAATTTTCTTTCACGCGCATAAGTTCAGCTTCCGAGACAGCGTTAATTTCTCTTGTGATAGGCCTATGTGATATTGTCTTTGAGTTCTTCTAACAGTATGTGAATATTATTTATGGTGAGACTTGAAAAATAAAGTGTATAAGTCAATTTCCCATACATTAGAAGAACTTAAAGACAATATCACAAGAGAAATTAACTCCATCTCGGAAGCTGAACTTAAACGCGTGAAAGAAAATTTCCTAAAAAGGTGCCAGTATTGTGTGGATGCAAGAGGAGAACATTTCCAACATCTCTTGTGATGAGGTACGTGTTTATTTTCATTGTAATTATAACTGTAAATGTGAGAACCTGAATCATTACACCGATCGCGGCTTTATTAGCGTAGATATTTCACCCGATCACTCAGGAGTTGGAGCTGTGACCTCCGCGCCGCAGAAACCCGTGTCATTGGCCAACTCTTGCGTGGGACTCACTGTATTTTAAGAATCAAAATAAGAAAAGTTTAATTTTATAATACTGAGTTGGGTTTGGCACTATACATCACTTATTTTATAAATACCTGAACTAGTTTCGAAGACCCTCGTCATTCATAGTCATCAGGTTAACACCAACTGCCGGCTGGGCGTTTGTGTTGCCCTCTGGTGGAAGTGTGCCGCATCTGGCAATGAGATTTTCATCCGATGGGATGTCAAAGTTCATAAGGTATCCTTTAAGTTTGTGGATGAATATCCTTTCCCACACTGAGAGTTCCTTGTGAAATTCGACACATTTTATCAGTTTTGGATCCCGATTGATGTCATGTCCTTCATTCCAAAAATGGGCTGCTACTGCAGATTTTTCTGTATTTGCGTATTTTAAGTGTCTCATGTGTTCCTTTGCCCTAATCTCCAATTTTCTCTTAGTCTTACCCACATACACTTTCTCACAGTTTGCACAGTTTATTTTATGTATTCCTGATTTTTGGTTCTGGTGTCTATGCTCTAAATTGGTGGAGTTTAGTAAGTTTTTTAACGAAAATCTATTCACTGGGGCTGTGGTTATCCAGCCGGCAGTTGGTGTTAACCTGATGACTATGAATGACGAGGGTATTCGAAACTAGTCCAAGTATTTATAAAATAAGTGAGGTATAGTGCCAAACCCAGCTCAGTATTATAAAATTATAATATAGCTTCACTGTGTAAACTTCCATACAATGTTTAATTAAGAAAAGTTTACTTTACGTAATAGTGTTTTTAATACAATGTAAGTTTAATTTTTTTATTTTATTACTTGTTCAGATTATTTTATTAAATTATGTTCTGTCTATTTTTGTTGTTTCTAAGCACTAATTGTACATAATGCTTTGTCCTTCATGGCAACCCTCCCTATGGGGAAAGTTAAAAGGTTTCTTCAAAATAATAATAATGATAAACCCTACTATGAAATGCATTCTCAATACTGTTTGCTTATATTTTAAAAGAAAAGGTAAGAGAACAAGAAATAATTTTTATAGCGTTCACTTGTTTGGCTTACTCTATGTGTGCAAAATGTCTAGAAATATTTATACTAGGGATGGGTCGATACCAGATTTTTTCGATACTCAATACCGATACATGATTATTTCCTCGATACTCGATACTTCGATATTCGATACCTTCAACATTTCCAGTTTCAATAAATAGGTACATTAAAAATTAAAATTTGAGAGAGCTGTGTAATACCAACTAAATTAATTAAGTGTGCATATTTAATAAAACAAAATTTAATATCATCAGTAGCTTATAATTATTTTTAAACTCTACATTAAAACTAAAATTAGTTTTTTTAAACAGTCCACTTACAAGTTTTTGTTAAAAAATACTAGCATTCTCACTTAATTGCAGAATTGCAGAATTACAAAAGTATCGAGCGAGTTTTCTGAAGTATCGTTCGATGCCGATACCATGCAAGTATCGAGAGTATCGAGGTATCTAAAGTATCGAGGACCCATCTCTAATTTATACTAAATTAGAAACAACAGAAAACACGAAAGTCATTTTAAAATTATATATTAAACTTAAAACATTCGGGTCATTCCATGCCAAATCATCACAGCTCCCAACCCGACCATCTCAGATTTACATGAAATTCGGTAAGAAGTTAAAATACATGAAGTTGTACACACACGCAAAATTTTACCCCTCAGTGATTTACGTTATTCATACAGCAGGGTTGCAAACATGATAAAAATTGTAAAATTTTCCCTTGCATGCTCTGCAAAAATAAATCATAACTTTACTTCTAATTGAGGTAAAACCTTCATGTTGGTCTCATTTTGAAGCTAAAGGTACATAGTTTCCATTAAAAATAGTTGCATTTCAAAATATTATTTTTTTCATTCCAAGGTCAAAAGGTGTAACCTTTGACCTTGAGTATCTAAGAAACTGTATCTTTAATTTTATTGAAGAAAAGATATGTTAGGCAGTTAAATGCATTCTATCTTTGGTACAAATTTCATTTTGGGATGGCTTTGGGAACAGGAGAAAAAAATTTCCCTATAATATAAAGCCACATGGCTGACTCACTCACTCACTCACTGACATTAATGTTTGCCCACTTTCAGATGAGCTAGAAACTTGAAATTTGGTACACGTATAGCGTTTAGGCTGTAAACCACATACAAATTCCAAAAAGGTTATTTTTTTTATTTTTAGCCCTAAAAACCCCCGAAAAAGGGCTCGGCTCGGCTCACTGACATTAATGTTTGATCACTTCCAGATGAGCCAGAAACTTGAAATTTGATACACTTTTAGGCTTTTTAAATTTTAGGCTGCAAACCACAGGGAAATTCCAAAAAGTTAATTTTTTAATTATTTTTAGCCCTAAAAACTCCCGAAAAAGGGCTCGGCTCTGCTCACTGACATTAATGTTTACCCACTTCCAGATGAGCTAGAAACTTGAAATTTGGTACACGTATAGCGTTTAGGTCGGCCGCGGTGTTATAGAGGTACCGTGCCCGCCTCTAGATCCGCAGGGCGCGGGATCAAACCCGGCCGTGGTCAATGGATTTTTCAGGACGTAAAAATCCTGGGCACGGAGTCCTCCAGGAGGGACTTTAAGCTGGGGGTCCCGTGTCGTAGATTTACAGCACGTAAAAAGAACTCCAAGCCTAAATTAGAGCCTCTGAACAAAATTTCTCGGCCCTTTCACGTCCAAGAAATACTTAGTTTCCAGAGGGGGGTTGTGAGGCGATGGGCTTACCACCTGTCCCTCTACCCTCTCTCGGAAAATAAGCATATCAAAATTAGTATAGGTAATGAAACCTCCTTTGGAGGCCCCTTTGCCCCACCTGGGGATCATAGGGTACCAGATACAGATACAGAGATAGCGTTTAGGCTGTAAACCACAGGAAAATTCCAAAAAGTTTTTTTTTTAAATTTGTGTGGGTTTCTGCCTTGCGGCGGCTGCAGCTCCAACTCTTGACCGATTGGGTGAAATATCTAAATATTAAAAAAAATAACTATTTGGAATTTTCCTGTGGTTTAGAGACTGAAAGCTATATGTGTACCAAATTTCAAGTTTCTAGCTTATCTGGAAATGGACAAACATTAATGTCAGTGAGCCAAGCCGAGCCCTTTTTCGGGAGTTTTTAGGGCTAAAAAATAAAAAAAAATAAACTTTTGGAATTTTCCTGTGGTTTACAGCCTAAAAGCTATAAGTGTACCAAATTTCAAGTTTCTAGCTCATCTGGAAGTGGGCAAACATTAATGTCAGTAAGCCGACCCGAGCCCTTTTCGGGGGGTTTTTAGGGCTACAAATTTAAAACAAAACTTTTTGGAATTCCTGTGGTTTACAGCCTAAATGCTATACGTGTACCAAATTTCAAGTTTCTAGTTCATCTGGAAGTGGGCAAACATTAATGTAGGTGAGCCGAGCCGAGCCCTTTTTCGGGGTGTTTTTAGGGCTAAAATTTAAAAAAAAATTTTTTATTTTTTTATTTTTCTGTGGTTTACAGCCTAAAAGCTATACGTGTACCAAACTTCAAGTTTCTAGCTCATCTGGAATTAGGCAAACATTAATGTCGGTGAGCCGAGCCGAGCTCTTTTTCGGGGGTTTTTAGGGCTAAAAATAAAAAAATAACCTTTTTGGAATTTTTATGTGGTTTACAGCCTAAACGCTATACGTGTACCAAATTTCAAGTTTCTAGCTCATCTGAAAGTGGGCAAACATTAATGTCATTGAGTGAGTGAGTGAGTCAGCCATGTGGCTTTATATTATAGGGAAATTTTTTTCTCCTGTTCCCAAAGCCATCCCAAAATGAAATTTGTACCAAAGATAGAATGCATTTAACTGCCTAACATATCTTTTCTTCAATAAAATTAAAGATACAGTTTCTTAGATACTCAAGGTCAAAGGTTACACCTTTTGACCTTGGAATGAAAAAAATAATATTTTGAAATGCAACTATTTTTAATGGAAACTATGTACCTTTAGCTTCAAAATGAGACCAACATGAAGGTTTTACCTCAATTAGAAGTAAAGTTATGATTTATTTTTGCAGAGCATGCAAGGGAAAATTTTACAATTTTTATCATGTTTGCAACCCTGCTGTATGAATATCGTAAATCACTGAGTTGTAAAATTTTGCGTGTGTGTACAACTTCATATATTTTAACTTCTTACCGAATTTCATGTAAATCTGAGATGGTCGGGTTGGAAATTACACTTTATTGTGATGATTTGGCATGGAATGACCCATTCTACTTCATATACTTGTAGTAAGTAAAAACTTATAAAATTAGAATGAACTTTTCGATGGGTTCCCCACCATCATCAGATCATTTTTAAATGTTAATATTGTTTAATTTTAATTACTTAATTAAAACTCTATGTAAAATGTATATCACAACACTATTCACTTAGTGGTTAAAACATTATAAAAATGGTTAAAAACCTTTCACTGTACGACGTACGACCCAATATTTCCCCAGGAAGAGAAATCAACTTCAATATACCTAAAGAATGGATACTGGAACACCGAAGGGACAACAGATATAGGGATCGTGTTTTTGAGGAACATATGAACAATTGTATGTTTGAGTGTCCATTCTTGATTGCTTTAACAAAAGTTAGTTGTTGAATTTTCACTTGACAAGCAAACTTAGATTTACCTTTGGTAATCCGGACGGCCGTTTCGCACTATTTTAGTGCATCATCGGCGGTTTTCGAACTGCTACTGGTGGGTGCCTGTGTTGTACACCTAGGTGGTGTGGGTGTTGCGTTGGTCTTGAGGTGGGAGTGGGAGTATTTGGCGGTGTTTGAATGTCAGGTATCGTGTCAAAAAGTGTGTGTGATTTGAAGTGTAGTTGGTCATTCAGTATAGATGTGGGGTGATTTTTTGTGTGTTTATATATTTCTAGTTGTTCTATTGTGTTTAGTTTGCGACTTTTGTGGAGTGTGTGGAGAATTTCCATGTTCGTGTCTATGTTAGTGTAATTGTGGTTTGTGTCAAGTAGGTGTTCTGCATAATTTGATTTTCTGTTGTGGGGGTGTTTGAGTGCTTTTATGTGTTCTTGGAATCTTGTTCTAAAGGATCTGCCAGTTTGGCCTATATAGAAGTTGGGACAATTATTGCATTTCAGTTTGTATACTCCAGTTTTGTTGTAGGTGTCCATTTGTGTGCTTTTCCTTGTTAGGTGTTTCTTTAGCGTGTTGTTCGTTTTGTAGGCTATGTTGTACTTGAGTTTTTTGAAGGTTGATGCTGTTTTGTGAGTTTTCTTACCGTAGTATGTTAGTGTGATGAACTTCGTTTTTGGTTCTTGGGTTTGTGTGTGTTCTTTTAGCTTGTGTTTCTTAGTATTCTATCTACTGTGCTGGGGTTGTAACCATTTTCTTGGGCTATGTATTTGATGGTGTTTAGTTCATTTTTGAAATCTTCCATCTCCATTGGTATATTGAGTAGGCGGTGAACCATGAAGTGGTAAGCTGCATGTTTGTGTTGGGCAGGGTGGTTGGATGAGTTATGTATAGTTGTTACTGTGGTTGTGGGTTTCCTGTAAATTTTGAATTTGTGTTTATTGTCTGTTTTGGTGATTGTGACATCTAAGAAGTTGATGGCTTTGTCTTCTTCTGTTTCCAGTGTGAATTTCATAGATGTGTGTATCTTATTGATGTATGTGTGAAGCTGTTCGACCTGTCTTTTGTTCCCATCATTAGGACATCGTCGACATACCTGTACCAATATATGATTTTGTTTGCGTGTTTATTTACTTCTGTGTTGAGTATGTACTTTTGTTCAAGATTGTGTACATATATTTCAGCTAGTATGCAGGAAATGGGAGACCCCATAGGGAGGCCTTCAGGTTGTTTGTAGAACTTGCTGTTGTATGTGAAGTAGTTTTGTTGTGTAATAGTTCGTGTGATGTTGATTATTTCGTTTATATGTTCTTGTGGAGCCTTGTTGTCTTTTAACATTTGTTCCAGTATTTCAAGTGTTTCTGTTATGGGGACTTTTGTGTATAGGTTTGTGATGTCAAATGATGGAATTGTTGTGTTGTGGGGAATTTCAATATCCTTAATGTTGTTAACTAATTCAATGTTGTTTTTGACAGCTCTGTGGTAATCATGAACTCTGAAGACATTCACAAGAAAACACTCTCATACTTTGAAGACAACAATATTATAGAACTGCCCCAAGACCCCACAACACAATACCACACAACAATAAAGAACATCATAAACCAGAGTACACATACCATACCAAACAACAAAAAACCTTATCTAAAACAAATAAAGCCTGAGGCACCAAAACTCAATGCCCTCCCGAAAATTCATAAAGCTGAGGTCCCAATCAGACCTGTTATCAACTACACAATGGCACCAGCATACAAAATAGCTAAACACATGGAACACATAATAAGATCAAACATTGTATTCAAAAACCACAGAGCTGTCAAAAACAACATTGAATTAGTTAACAACATTAAGGATATTGAAATTCCCCACAACACAACAATTCCATCATTTGACATCACAAACCTATACACAAAAGTCCCCATAACAGAAACACTTGAAATACTGGAACAAATGTTAAAAGACAACAAGGCTCCACAAGAACATATAAACGAAATAATCAACATCACACGAACTATTACACAACAAAACTACTTCACATACAACAGCAAGTTCTACAAACAACCTGAAGGCCTCCCTATGGGGTCTCCCATTTCCTGCATACTAGCTGAAATATATGTACACAATCTTGAACAAAAGTACATACTCAACACAGAAGTAAATAAACACGCAAACAAAATCATATATTGGTACAGGTATGTCGACGATGTCCTAATGATGTACAATGGGAACAAAAGACAGGTCGAACAGCTTCACACATACATCAATAAGATACACACATCTATGAAATTCACACTGGAAACAGAAGAAGACAAAGCCATCAACTTCTTAGATGTCACAATCACCAAAACAGACAATAAACACAAATTCAAAATTTACAGGAAACCCACAACCACAGTAACAACTATACATAACTCATCCAACCACCCTGCCCAACACAAACATGCAGCTTACCACTTCATGGTTCACCGCCTACTCAATATACCAATGGAGATGGAAGATTTCAAAAATGAACTAAACACCATCAAATACATAGCCCAAGAAAATGGTTACAACCCCAGCACAGTAGATAGAATACTAAGAAACACTAAACACAAGCTAAAAGAACACACACAAACCCAAGAACCAAAAACGAAGTTCATCACACTAACATACTACGGTAAGAAAACTCACAAAACAGCATCAACCTTCAAAAAACTCAAGTACAACATAGCCTACAAAACGAACAACACGCTAAAGAAACACCTAACAAGGAAAAGCACACAAATGGACACCTACAACAAAACTGGAGTATACAAACTGAAATGCAATAATTGTCCCAACTTCTATATAGGCCAAACTGGCAGATCCTTTAGAACAAGATTCCAAGAACACATAAAAGCACTCAAACACCCCCACAACAGAAAATCAAATTATGCAGAACACCTACTTGACACAAACCACAATTACACTAACATAGACACGAACATGGAAATTCTCCACACACTCCACAAAAGTCGCAAACTAAACACAATAGAACAACTAGAAATATATAAACACACAAAAAATCACCCCACATCTATACTGAATGACCAACTACACTTCAAATCACACACACTTTTTGACACGATACCTGACATTCAAACACCGCCAAATACT